>PITA01017751.1:0-42393 GCA_004023965.1 Spilogale gracilis | reverse complement strand
CCAACCAACTGAGCCACCCAGGCGCCCCAATAAGTGAATCTTTTAAAAAAAAAGTTGGGGCGCCTGGGTGGCTCAGTTGGTTGGGCGACTGCCTTCGGCTCAGGTCATGATCCCGGAGACCCGGGATCGAGTCCCACATCGGGCTCCCTGCTCGGCGGGAAGCCTGCTTCTCCCTCTCTCACTCCCTCTGCTTGTGTTCTCTCTCTATCAAATAAATAAAATCTTTAAAAAAAATATTCACTTATTTATTTTAGAGAGAGGGAGAGAGCATGCATGCACAAGTGGGAAAGAGGGGCAGAGGGAAAGAGAGAGAATCTCAGGCAGACTCCCCGCTGAGCACAGAGCCTGATGAGGGTCTCTGTTCCATGACCCTGAGATCATGACCTGAGGTGAAACCAAAAGTTGGACACTTAACTTGAACTCCCCAAGTGCCCCTCCAGCTAACTTTTAGGGAACTACCATTTAGGACTGAAAAAAGAAAAAAACATAGCATTTGTCTAGCTTTAATGAATCAAAGAATATCAAGTTAATCTGAAAAGGCTGTTAAAATACTGCTCCCTTTTCCATTAATGTATGTGTATGATTTTTTTTCTTCAACCAAAACAGTATTCTACAACAGGTTGAACTCAGGAGCAAATATGAAGATCCAGCTATCTCAAACTAGACATTGAACAGATTTGCAAAAATGTAAAACACTGTCATCTTAATTTTTAAAAAGTACAAAATTTTTGCTTTAAAATATTTGTTAATAGGAAATACATTTATTATTTTAAATGGATCAGTGTTTTAAAATATTTCTGTTTTAATTCCTGATACTGTAAAACATCAGTAGGTATAACCCACATGAACAAAAACTCTCTGGGGATGTCAATAATTTGTACAGTGTGAAGAGTTTCCTGAGATCAGGAGGGTGAGAGCAGTTCCCCCTAACCAGATCAGGGGCCCAGGTGGAAACGGTGGCAAATGACTCAGATATCTTCTTATGCTTCAGGTCCTGCTGCTCTGAGGTGCCTTTTGTTATTGGAGTTTTGTTTGTTAGCATATAAACATTTGGTTCTTAACTTGCTGTTCTGTTACTGTCTATCACAGACATTGGCAGACTTTTTCTGAGAGGGCAGGAAAGTAAATATTTAGGCTTAGGCTAAGAGGCAAAAAAATTGAAGATATTTTGTAGGTAATTATATAACAAAAGCAATTTACCAGTTTGTTGGTGAAACTTAAGTATAACATTTTTATTTTATAGATCTAACAAGATTAGAATTCTTTTTGGGGGAATAACATTTTGTTTAATTGGGGTGGGTCCAAAGTTAATATCTCTATCATCAGATCAGTTTTAAATGTTCATCTGAAAACCACTTTTCGCTTACAGCTCATGCAGAAGTAGTTTTGGGCTGTATTTGGTGTGCAGATTATGGTTTTCCTGCCCAGGATTGATCTAATCACTGGTGGACTATTTTTGCCAAGAATTAAATGTAGAGTGAGAGCATCAGTACTAATAAACTGGTAAAAGTCAGTATGCTTCATTAGTGGGGCTTTTGTGTTCTCACCAAGATTATTTCTGTATCCTAGAAAGTTAAACCTTTTTGAGTTTCCTTTTGTATGCTTGGTAAATACTACTTGTTAATCTGTTAATTGCTAATAATTTGTCTTGTGTTTATGTTGTGCCATGTGTCATATTTTTAAAAGGATAATAGATGTCTCAGCCTTCTTTGAACTTATCTAGTTGAAAAGACCCAAAATTTGAAAAATTAAGGAATAATAACATACAGTTTTGTAATTAGGTACCAGAATGTGTATGTTAAAGGGCAATAAGAGTTCTACAAAAGAGAGATCCATATAAATAGGAACAGTTGAAGAACCTTCTTGGAGGAGGTGGTATTTGTACCATGCCTAGATAGCTCAAAGAAGCAGAATAGAGATGAGGTATCCATATTCCAGTCTCCCCTGCAAATAACTTCAAGTTCAATGCTGTCTTATAGAAATACAATGTGAGCCACATATATAATTTTAAATTTTCTGATAGCCAAATTAAAAAAGTAAGATGTAGGTGAAATTAACTTTAATAATATATTTAAAATATATAGATATATATTTTACTTAACGCAGTATATTCAAAGTACCATTTCATTGTTCACTGTAAAAATTAATGAGGCATTTTACATTATATTTTTCCCTTTTTTTAAAAAAGATTTTATTTATTTATTTATTTGGCAAGCAAGCCCACAAGCAAGGGAGAGTTGCAGAGGGAGAGCAGGGATTCTGGGCTCAATACCAGGACCTGAGTTGCAGAGGGAGAGCAGGGACTCTGGGCTCAGTTCCTCAACCCCAGAAATCATGCCCTGAGCTGAAAGCAGATGCTCAACTGACTGAGCCACCCAGGCGCCCAACATTATATTTTTCATACTAAGTCTTAAGGTCTAATGTGTGTTTTATATATACATCACATCTTAGTTCTGACCAGCCACATTGCCAGTGAGTAGCTACATATGACTAGAGGCTACCATATTGGAAAGTTAAGGTTTCTGACTTTATAGGCTGGTACTTAGCAGTTTTTACTTCAAGAACTTGTTCTTTTTTTTATTTGTATTATCATTATTTATTTATTTATTTATTTGACAGACAGAGATCACAAGTAGGCAAAGAGGCAGGCAGAGAGAGAGGAGCAAGCAGGCTCTCTACTGAGCAGAGAGCCTGATATGGGCCTTGATCCCAGGACCCTGAGACCATGACCTGAGCCAAAGGCAGAGGCTTAACCCCCTGAGCCATCCAGGCACCCTAGAACTTGTTCTTGATCAAGATCTTCTTTTTTTTTTTAAGATTTTTTATTTATTTATTTGACAGAGAGAGAGAGCACAAGTAGGCAGAGAGGCAGGCAGAGAGAGAGGAAGCAGGCTCCCTGCTGAGCAGAGAGCCTGATGCAGGCCTCAGTCCCAGGATCCTGAGATCATGACCTGAGCGGAAGGCAGAGGCTTTAACCCACTGAGCCACCCAGGCGCCCTTGATCAAGATCTTCTTAATCTTGTGCAGGTTGTTGGAATTAAATTACTCGGGATATTAAATTTACTGTTGGTTAATGTGTCACATTTATTTACCAGTTCTACAGTCATTTTGCCCATGAGTTATTCTAGAAAATGGAAAGAACATTCATTTTTGGGGGGAGTATTAATTAGTGTTTATTGAATATCTACATATGCATGAAATTACACTAGATATATACATTCAGGTTAAATGACTTTCAGAGCAGAAGTCGTTGGTTCATTGGAGATAAGGTGGATTCTTTGAATTTGCAATCCATCTTCCTTTTTGTAAATAACTTTTTTTTTTTTAAGATTTTATTTATTTATTTGACAGAAACACAGCTAGAGAGGGAACATAAGCAGAGGGACTGAGAGAAGGAGAAGCAGGCTTCCTGCCGAGCAGGAAGCCCGATGCGGGGCTCAATCCTGGGTCTCCAGGATCATGACCTGAGCCGAAGGCAGTCGCCCAACCAACTGAGCCACCCAGGCGCCCCTGTAAATAACTTTCTGTTTATTGTGTGTGTGTACAGGAGCTGTACTATGTGACTAGTTACTTCAGTCATTCTCTTTCCTGCAGAAATATGACATTTGCTTTTTCTGTACTTGTAGTAAGATGTTAAGAAGTATTTAAAATTTAGAGTTGCCTAGGTGGCACAGTTAGTTAAGCATCCGACTCTTGGTTTCAGCTCAGGTCATGATTTCAGGATTGTGAGATTGAGTCCTCCACACACAACACAGAGTCTGTTTGGGATTCTCTCTCCTTCTCTCTCTGCCCCTCCCACTCATGCTCTCTCTCTAAATAAATTTTTTTTAAATATTTAAAATTTATATAGTACTTTGATAAAGCCTTAGGGGGAAGGTTAATTACCAATCTCTCATAAAATTATAGTTAACCTGTACTTAAAAAATACAGCTTATACTTTAAAATCAAATAAGCTATCCTTCCAAACTAGTGGTTAGGGAGCCATTCCAAACTAAAGCCACTCTCCTTTCACTTTGAGAGAGAGTAGTAAATTGTGAAATGACTTGAACTTGGGAAAAGTGTAAACTCCTTTTATATTTGAGGACACACAAATTTTCATTTGTCTGAGTTTGTAACATTAGGAATAAAGAAATAAATTCTAGAAGGGAATCAGGGCTTCTTAGAAAAATGTCTGGTTTCAGTTGTGAGATGAGAAATGTACCAATTAATCCTGGATAGAGCATCATGTCCTACCAGAAAGTGAGGAAAATGAAGGATTGCATCACAGGGACTCAGAGGTAGCTGAGTAAAAGTTCCCACTGACCAAGGATAGAAGAATATGAACATTAAAAGTATTGCAACCATAGTGCTTTGAACCTGCAATGACTTGGTGTGTAGAATTACTGTTAATTTTTGTGTGTGATAAAGATTGTGGCCTTTTTTTAAAAGATTTTATTTATTTATTTGACAGAGAGATCACAAGTAGGCAGAGAGGCAGGCAGAGAAAGAGGAGGAAGTAGGCTCTCCCCTGAGCAGAGAGCCCAACACGGGCCTCAATCCCAGGACCCTGAGATCATGACCTGAGCTGAAAGCAGAGGGCCAACCCACTGAGCCACCCAGGCACCCAGATTGTGGCTTTTTATTTTTTATTTTATTTTATTTTTTTAAAGATTGTATTTATTTGACAGAGAGAAACACAGCCAGAGAGGGAACACAAGCAGGGGGAGTGAGAGAGGGAGAAGCAGGCTTCCCGCCGAGCAGGGAGCCCGATGTGGGACTCGATCCTGGGTCTCCCGGATCGTGACCTGAGCCGAAGGCAGTCGCTTAACCAACTGAGCCACCCAGGTGCCCCATGATTGTGGTGTTTTAAAACAAAATTCCTAAAGATAGGTCCTAAAATATGTATGAAATTATATGATGTCTAGGATTTAGCTAAAAATAATCCAGAGCAGGGGCTCCTGGGTGGCTCAGTCAGTTAAGTGTCCAGCTCTTGATCTCAGCTCAGATCTTGGTCTCAAGGCTGTGAGTTCAGACCCCATGGTGGGCTCCATGAAGGGCATGGACCCTACTTAAAGAAGTCCGGAGAAATTAGTTGGAATAGAGATGGGGTAAGGGCAAATGGATTGAGGATATGTATGAAACTAGATTGAATGTGTATTAATGTTTCTTTGGTTGATGGATACATTTAGTTCATTTTACTGCTTTTTCTACTTTGGTGTTTTAGAACATTTTTGTAATGAAAGTTTCTTAAATCTATTTTTAGAGACCTTCTTGGGACCAGGAATATAGTTTCTTTAGAAATTCATTTCAGTGTTAATTGTTTATCACTGAGGGGACATACTTCCTTGGATTCTATCACTTTGTGTAAAATAAGGCCATTTCTTCATGTTCAGTCCAGTAGTTTGGCACCAACATCTACTCATTTTCCTTTTCTCTTTTCTCCTCTCTTTTCAGTTCTCTTTTTCCAGACGTAGTAAACTGTATGCAAACCGACAACCTGGAATTAAAGAAACTTGTTTATCTCTATTTGATGAACTACGCCAAGAGTCAGCCAGACATGGCCATCATGGCTGTCAACAGCTTTGTGAAGGTAACATTCCTCCCCCCAGGAACTCAAGACCGGTCTCATCTACCTCAAGTAACCTTTTCAGAAGTGTTTCTTGTTATAGTTAACATTTGCATTGCAAATAAGCCACCTCTGTTCCAAAAGAGGACCTCTAGAGAAGTACTGGCAATGACTAGGAGAGTTCATGTTTTTAAGCATTCTTTATGCCAGCCTTCGTCATCCAGTTCAAACCATGTGGAGAGCCTTCTGTTAACTGGTCTTGGTGCATCCTTGCCAGATGGGAGAAGAAAGCCAGGTGAAGAAACCTCAGTGTTTTACCTTACCAGGTTGACAAAGTTTAGGTGTATAATTGCACTTTCAGTAACCTGGACTTTATCTATTTTATCTTTGGAGAAATTATGCTTATGGGTCAGAAGTAGTGCAAACTGCAGGAGCAGCTACTTCTATTTTGTTTTACTTAATAGGTCTTTAACACTCAATTTTTTTTTTATTATGGAAACTTCCAAACATATTCAAGTAGAAGAAATAGTATTATAAATTCCACCTTGTAGTTTCAGTAGTTACCAACCCATGACCAGTCTTTTTTCTTTTTTCTTTTTTTCTTTTTTTTTTTTAAGATTTTACTTATTTATTTGTCAGAGAGAAACACAGCTAGAGAGGGAACACAAGCAGGGGGAGTGAGAGAGGGAGAAGCAGGCTTCCTGCTGAGCAGGGAGCCCAATGCAGGGCCATTCCCGGAACTCCAGGATCATGACCTGAGCCGAAGGCAGATGCTTAACAATTGAGCCACCTAGGCACCCCATGACCAATCTTACTTAATTTACTCTCCCTATACGTGCTTTCCTAGCTCCCATTCTGTCTCTTACTGGATAATTTTAAAGCAAATCCCAAACATAAAGATGAAAAATCATTTCATCTTTACATTTTTCGGAATAAGATCTCTTTTTAAAGGTTTATTTATTTGAGATAGTGAATGCGGGTGCAGGGGGTTTGGGAGATGCAGAGAGAGGAAAAGTCTTAGGCAGATTCAACGCTAGCTTGGAGCTAGACTTAGGGCTCGATTTCACTACCCTGAGATCATGGCCTGAGCTGAAACCAAGAGTCCCAACATTCAACTGACTGCACCACCCAGCCACCCCAGATCTCTTTTTTAAACATAACTACAATACCATTGTCATATCCTTAAAAAATTGACCATTAAAAAATTTATTATTGAATTTATTTATTAATTTATCATATATTAATAAATATTATTGATTTAATATTTATATTAATATATTAATTAATATAAATTTATTATTGAATATGCTGATTTTCCCATCATTAGGTCTGATGGATGTAATCATGAGGTGGTTCCTATTAATATGTATTTTTTTTCTAGTGTTATTTCTCTGTCAGAAATACGGTCTCCATTAAAAAAACAACAAAACAGCATTTCTTTTTTTTTTTTTTTTTTTTTTTAAAGATTTTATTTATTTGACAGAAACACAGCTAGAGAGGGAACACAAGCAGGGTGAGAGAGGGAGAAGCAGGCTTCCGGAGCAGGGAGCCCGATGCTGGGCTCTATCCTGGGCCTCCAGAATCATGATCTGAGCCGAAGGCAGACGCTTAATGACTAAGCCACCCACGTGCCCCCAAAATGGCCTTTTTTTAAAATTTTATTTTATTTATTTGACAGAGAGAGATCACAGTAGGCAGAGAGGCAGAAGCAGGCTCCCTGCTGAGCAGAGAGCCTGATGCGGGCCTGGATCCCAGAACCCTGAGATCATGACCTGACCTGAAAGCAGAGGCTTTAACCTACTGAGCCACCCAGGCGCCCAAAAACGGCATTTCTAAAATTAGCTTCTTTTAGACTGCTTTGAAAAATATGCTTTCTTATGGAATTTTTGTTCTTTTTCTGTGCTTAGCTACATAGTACAGAATCAGAGAGAACATGACATTTCCTTCTTTCTCTCTGGTCATTCATAGATGAGTTACATCATTGGAAAGATAATTCAGTTTATGTTTCTGGAAGTTAGCATGTGCACAGGTTTATAATGTTTCAGAAATTTTTTAATGTAGGGCAATTTAAGGAGTATTCTCTTTGTACCGTATTTGGAAGCATTTGCTAATAAAGGAGAATGTTCAGATACCTGGCTGGCATAGTTGGTAGAGCATGTGACTCTTGATCTTGGGGTCATGAGTTCGAGCCCCGTGTTGGGTGTAGAGATTATTTTAAAATAAATAAATAAATCCCTCATTTAAAGAAAAGGGTGGGGGGGAGAGAATGTACCTCAGAGGCTCAGAGGGCCCTCTCTGCTGCTTAACTCCAGGAACTTAGGTCAGGGCTAAACCGGTTTCTGTTTTCTTTGCTTTCTTGTCTGTAGGCCCTATAGAAAGTCCAGCCCTCTTTTCTCTCTGCTTGATATTTGCAGGCTCACTGTGGAGTGGGTCACATTTTTCCAGTTCTTCATTTTTTTCCCTGTTGTTAAGACACATCCATTAATGGCCGCAGGGTTGGTAATACCAGCTCACTACGCTTCTGCCTAGTCCTGGAATGAACCTACTGGACATTTCTTCATTGTTATTGTGAAATAGTTAAATGAATTCCTAACCTAAGCTCTTAAATAGGCAACTAAGGTTTGTATTAGGAAACAAAAGCATGGGAGATTAATGTTCTGATGTAGAATATAACTGGAAGCTTACATTAAGGAAATATTCTTGTGTGACTTATAAAAACTAGACCGTTTAGTTTTAGTCACCTTGTACACCTGTAGTTGTCAATGATTTTTTTTTTTTTTTAAAGGACTGTGAAGATCCCAATCCTCTAATTCGGGCCTTAGCAGTCAGGACCATGGGGTGCATCCGAGTGGACAAGATTACAGAATATCTCTGTGAGCCTCTCCGCAAGTGTTTGAAGGATGAAGATCCCTATGTTCGGAAAACAGCTGCAGTCTGTGTGGCAAAACTCCATGATATCAATGCCCAAATGGTGGAAGATCAGGGATTTCTGGATTCTCTGCGGGATCTCATAGCAGATTCAAATCCAATGGTAATAAGCTTCTGCTTTTATGAAGAGAGTGGTACTTACAATGGGTTCCTTTAAAAAGCACGTTTAAAACAAATCTTCGGGACATTTAAACATACGTTAACTATGAGAAACATGAATTTTTTGTGTCCCTCAGATTATGTCTCACACAGTAGGTGTTTTCTGAAATGAAAATCAAGTACTGAAATACAGGAGGCTTAAAGAAAGCTTTTGTATTATACCTAACCCTGTATTTGCTCAGAAACTGGTTCTTTCATCATTTTTTAAGAGGGTTTTACCTTAAATTTATATCAGGTTTTATTTTATTTTTTTTTAATTAACATTTAATGTATTGTTCGCTTTAGGGGTACAGGTCTGTGAATCATCAGTCTTACACAATTTACAGCACTCACTTTAATACATACCCTCCCCAGTGTCATAACCCAGCCACCCTGTCCCACCCTCCACGCCCCCAACCCACCGTTCCTCGGTTTGTTCCCTGAGATTAAGAGTCTCTTATGGTTTGTCTCTCTCCCCAGTCCTATCTTGTTTCATTTTTTCCCTCGCTACCCGCCAAGACCCGCTACCCTGCCTCTCAAATTCCTCATATCAGAGAGATCATATGATAATTGTCTTTCTCTAATTGACTTATTTCACTCAGCATAATACCCACTAGTTCCTCGTTGCAAATGGCAGGATTTCAGGTTTTTTGTTGGCTGCATAGTATTCCAGTGTGTGTGTGTGTGTGTGTGTGTGTGTGTGTGTGTACACAACCACATCTTCTTTATCTGTTGATGGACATCTAGGTTCTTTCTATAGTTTGGCTATTGTGGACATTGCTGCTATAAACATTTGGGTGCGTGTGCCTCTTCGGATCACTACATTTGTATCTTTAGGGTGAATGCCCAGTAGTGCGATTGCTGGACTGTAGGTTAGTCCTATTTTCAACTTTTTGAGGAACCTCCATACTGTTTTCCAGAGTGGCTACACCAGCTCCCGTTCCCGTGATGTAGGAGGGTTCCCCTTTCTTCCACATCCTGGCCAACATCTGTCGTTTCCTGACTGGTTAATTTTAGCCATTCTGACTGATCTGAGGTGGTATCTCACTGTGGTTTTGATTTGTATTTTCCTGTTGCCGAGTGATGTCGAGCACTTTTTCATGTATTTGTTGGCCGTTTGGATGTCTTCTTGGCAGAAATGTCTGTTCATGTCTTTTGCCCATTTCTTGACTGAATTATTTGTTCTCTGGGTAGTGAGTTTGATAAGTTCTTTATAGATTTTAGATACTAGCCCTTTATCTGGTATATTAATTACCAGTTTTTAAGAGTATTATTTTAAATATTCTTAAAGTGTTTTTGGTCTTTTCTGGTAGTGTGGAAATAGGAACAATGTTATATTTATTGCCTGATTATTGTATGCATTCTACAGGAAATTTCTAGGACAAAATTCTTTCTCCCAACTTATGTTCTAAATGTTAGAACATAAAACTTTAAAGTTTGGGGACCTTTTATTTCTCTTATTAATATTTATTTATTATTTTTTTATTTTTTTTAAAGATTTTATTTATTTGATAGAGAGAAACACAGCCAGAGAGGGAACACAAGCAGGGGGAGTGAGAGAGGGAGAAGCAGGCTTCCCGCCGAGCAGGTAGCCCGATGTGGGGCTCGATCCTGGGTCTCCGGGATCATGACCTGAGCCGAAGGCAGTCGCTTAACCAACTGAGCCACCCAGACGCCCCTCTTATTAATATTTTTAACTTTGTCTGTATAATGAAGGGGAGAAAGTCCCAAGTTGTATGTTGACTCTGCTAATAAGTGGACCTCGTTTGAATGGAGTGATTGATCACAAGGTAACATTACTGAGAAGATTGAGGAGTAGGGCCACTTTTTCTCCCCTTTTCACCTAAGGCAGTATTTACTTGGAGGTGAATAACTCGAGTTGATCAGTGGATCACCTCTGAATACTTTCTTTGTTGAACTTTTTGAAATAGAGTTGGAATTTGCCTTGAAATAGACATTGTCTCTCATTGGCGAATCATGTGCTCAGATCTCTGCTTTGGTATTTCATTTGGTTCACCTTATTCTTTGAGTAGCCTTGGCTTCTGTTTATTATCCTTCAAGTTTAGTGTCAAGGTCAAAGGATGGAGCAAGCCACATTTTCTTAAGGTACTATGGTACTAACTACCATCAGGAATCTTCTAGCTACCTTCTAGGGACAGAAGTTGGTGTGGGTGTGTATGTGCTTAAACCATGACTTCTGATAAGTATCACCAGCAGTATTAGAAGGTTCAGCCTTTCCTTTTTTCCCTCATGTAGGGCCATGTGTCACTTTCTTTTAAAATTCCATAAAGAAAAATTGATAAGGCATTAGTGTCTATTTTATACAAAGTGTAGCTGGTCCCAAGTTGTGTTTTGGTATTGGTTTTGAGTCACTGTTACCCTGAGCAACTGTCTTTGAAATTTTCTGCTTGAGGACAAAGGAGAAGATAAGAACTTGGTCTCCATGCCCCAAGTTTCAGGCTTCCAGATGAACAGGATGTTTTGCACCCAAATACTCAGTGAGGCTAAGAATGTGGAGTGGAGCAAGGTAAAAATAAGTTCTAACTCAGGTAATTCTAGTGTGTAGAGAAAAAGGCATTTTTATACCAATGTAAATTCTTCAAAATAGAACTTATAAAATCAGATGATCAGGGATAGGGGCTAACTGATGGTTTGGTAAAGAGTTTTTGTTTTGTTTTGTTGTTCGTTTGCTGTTCCCATACACTTTAATTTTTATTCAGATCAGTTGAGAGGATGGAATGATCTGGAACAAGCCTAATTTGACTTGTTTTAAGTTTTCATTGTGGTGGAAGGGCTGGTTTTTGTCCAGCCCACCATACTGTCAAGTATTGTATGTATTTATACATGTGTTTATTTATTTATACTTTTTTTTTTAAGATTTTATTTATTTGACAGAGCGAAACACAGCCAGAGAGGGAACACAAGCAGGGGAGTGAGAGAGGGAGAAGAATGCTTCCCACCGAGCAGGGAGCCCCATGTGGGACTCGATCCTGGGTCTCCGGGATCATGACCTGAGCCAAACGCAGTCGCTTAACCAACTGAGCCACCCAGGCGCCCCTATTTATTTATACTTTTTATTATGGGAATTTTCAAACATATTCAAAATTAGAGTGACTAAATGAAAACAATAGAGAAGTAAAACGAACCCATTTACCATCACCGGATCCAATCATTATCAACACATGCCAGTCTTATTTTAGCTGTTTTTCTCTCATACCATAACTACATATATGGAATTTAAACAGGCAACACATCAATGCGTCCCTTTGAATGTAATATAACATTATAGTAAACTATAATGCTCTTAAAATTTCTTAACCTATTTTTACTACAACAAACCAGGAGGTGGTTTGGAGGGATTTTCAGATATCTTTGAGAAAACTTTTAGAGAAAATTTAAGGTTCCTTGCTAGATTTTGAGAAGCTATTTCAGGAATGACTTTTGTTTTACTGTCTTTATTGCCGATTTTCCTAGAGCAGGTATCAGCATTAATTATCGTTGGACCTATTGCCCTCTAAATAGAAAATCTTTCTGATAGATTTCTCAGTAGAACTTTTCCCTGATACTGTTCAGCTGAGTACTAGCAAGGCACACCGGGTGCAAAATTTAAGGTGGTACTCACATTCAGATGTCAGTCTACACCCATACAAGCCTGAAAGTGGGGTGTGCCTTGCTTGCCCTACTCCTATCCTGGCCGTACATTCAAATCATTTTTTTGAACTCTTCATGCTTGTTTTAGTGAAGAACTAAAAAGCTTGGACTAAGATAGTCAACAGACACACGCCTATTTTTTTATTTTTTTTAATCTCAAACTGTATGCCCTGCTTTTTACCAAAAAGTGTTACAACTAACATTTAGACCACTGATTTTCCTTTTTTGTCAGCTGGGTCAAATACTGTTGCTAGGGAACAGAGGAGTGCCTGAATGTAAAGAGTAGTAGCTCAAACACCTAAAAAGTTCCTAGGGCTTATGATGACCATGTATCATTAAGAAAAAGGGAATTTAAATTTAATTGCATTCTATCTCAGATAAATGCTTTTAGTTATATTGCTGAGTTCTCATATCCTCCTAGTGAAGTAGAGCTTACTCCATATTAGAGATCAAGGTTTTCCCAAAGTCACACAGGATTCTAACCTAGTTCTGAGTCCCAATACTCATTACTGATCACTGCCTTCGTGGATGTATGTATATGATAGGATTTAAGTGTGTATATTCACATATGCACATTTAGAGCTGTTTTATTTTCTCAAAATGGTTAAGGTTTTGAGCATATGAAGGCCTATAATGATCTGTTGTACTATGGAAATCCTCTCAATCCTCTTACTCTGATGGTAGGTAGGACTCTTTTACTGCTCTTGAGCAGTTTTAGTTCCACTTTTTCAGAAGTTGTTCCTCATGGTGGCAGCACTGCACCAGCAAATATTAGAATCTCTTGTCAAAAAAACGAATGTTTCCAGGAGGTTCTGCCTTAGTAATTTTCTTATAGCTCACTTCAGAAGGGCATCCTAGATGTGAGAGCACCAGAACACCTGCAGAAGTGACCTTGAAATCTGGGAGGAAAAGGTTGATCAAGATCTGAATACTTCTGGGGTTATATGGATCTCCAGGCCGATTCCTGGGCATAGTGTACCTTGCAGCAAGTAAGAGAACTTTAATATATTTTCATTCCCTTTCTGGGCCGTGGAGGGGGAGAATCATGCCTCATTTTCCTGCAGTAATGCCATTTATACCAGTCAGAGCAGTCTTTCAGTGAAATACTATTTGAAAGAGAAAAGATAGACTTGGAAGTAAAAAAAAGTAATTCTCTGTTAAATTCTAGCTCAACTTCCCTGAGTTTTTTTCTCTTGTTGAATGAGGGGAAGCATCATAGACAGGTGTTGGGAATATTTATGGAGCTCTTGCATTAAAAAGCACATATTCAAGTACTTGGCTTATGGGAGCTCATGAGAATGATTAGTGCTGCTCCTGTAATCATGAAGTACACATTAGGCAAAGGTTAACATTATTGCGGCAATATTAAATTAAAATGTCCTGATTACTTTGAAAGCTGTACAAACTCCTATAAGAGAGTCTTTTCAGAGAGAATTGGAGCCAAACTTAGTTTCAGATGCAGATTTATTATTCGTTATTTTGAAAGTAACCCTGTATTCAGAATGAGGAACCACTTTGGAGATACAGGAAAATAGCTCCCATGATTTCTTCACAGATGTTAGAATTTTTAAAATTTCCGCAAAGTGTGTATTTACAAGAAAAAAGGGCGCTTTTGAGCAATAGTGACTCTTCTGTAGCTTTTTGCCCACATATTAGGTTACTCTGTTTTTTTGGGTACTATGGGTTTTTTTTGTTTTTTTCTCCCTCTGAGGCTTTTGAGGTATTCTGACTTCAGTTAACATATGCATGCCGGAGTCTGCCTCTGTGGAGACTCTCTTAACACCCCTCACTGAGCAGTGTTTCCTTTTGTCTTTGAACTCCCTTTTCCTGGGAGTCCCCTTGACTTAGGGACTTTACCTTTTTGATTTCTGTCTTCCAGGCCTTCTCAGCTCTGCTTCCATCACTCTGAGAGCTGCCCCCAGGAAGCCCTCTTGCACTGCTTTGCACCTGTCTGCCAAGCACAAAGTACATTTAGTACCCTGTTTCTGTTTGCTGAGTGTTGTGGACAAGTAGTATGCTCTCAGAATTGCCTCAGCTTGACCCACAATAGCTTTTAGCAAAGGTTCTCGTTAAAACCGCTGGCTTCTTTTGGGACGCCTGGGTGGTTCAGTTGATTGAGTGACTGCTTTCAGCTCAGGTCGGGATTGAGTCCCACATCGGGCTTCCTGCTCTGCAGGAAACCTGCTTCTCTCTCTCTCACTCCCCCTGCTTGTGTTCCCTCTCTTGCTGTGTTTCTCTCTGTCAAATAAATAAAATCTTTTTAAAAAAAAACCAACAAACCGCTGGCTTCTTTTGATTGGAACTTATTCTAGACAGCTGTTTTATGAAAAATAACATCTTCTCAGAAAAAGTGTATACTTTAACTGTGTGCCAGCCAGCTGTTGGTTTGTAAACCTCCTGGGAGCTTCCGTGGTGTAATCTGAAACCAGCCTCCTTTAAGTGGAGGGCAGAGAGAGACCAAGGAAAGAGGCAGGCTACTCCAGGCTGGTAGGAGGCAGTTCTGATAAGCAAAGAGAGTTTACATACAAGGCTTGCCTTGGGCAGCAGCACGACAGCATGGATCCCCACACCAATCTTGAAAGTTTATGAAGAGGCCTTAACTGGGTTCAGTTACGTATACCATGCAGGTGAAAGACAAGCGGAATCCCCATTCCAAAGACAGGTGTAGGAGGAGAAGCCTCCAAGGCCGGGGCCGGGTTCCAGCTCACAGGCCAGTTGGTGGTCTTTTCGGTGACCATCCCCAACACCAGCATGTAGAAGCAGCAGGGTATCACAACCGTGGTTCTCATTGGGGAGCGATTTTGCTTGCGTTTGACGGGATGTTGATAACACATAAAACACTTTCGGTTGTTAAAACTAATGGGAAAGGTGCTACTAGCATCTAGTAGGTAGAGCCCAAAGATACTTTAAACATCCTACAGTGTATAGAACAGCCCCTTACGGCAGTTATCCATCTCCAAATCCAGTAGTACTAAGTCATAAAAATTTGATTTGTGGAGATAGTATATGGCCTTCAGGGCCAGAGTGGCTGCTGTTTGCAGCCTTGAGCAAGTTATTTAAAATGAGCTTCAGTTTCCTCATCTATAAAATGAATATAATAATGCCTATTTTGATTATTTTGCATATTTAAAAATCTAATGCCTGATACTTGGTAGGTGCTTAATGAACTGTAGTTGTTGAGGAACAGAGCTAACATTGCATATTGTCTCATCATTATGGTTTCTATTTAGGCCTTAGAAAGTTGTGTTGTGGTTTGTTGTCAATCTGAGATGATACATATTGAAAAACTCAAGTCTCTAGATCATTTTGTAAATGCAAGGATTTTTATCAGTATAAATGATGTCATTGTGGGCTTTGTTAAATTTTCTGTTAAAGATAGGCCTAGAACACATAGAAGAACATACTGACTTCACTTAATTTAGTACTTTATATGATTTCTTTTATTCCTAAATATACATTAATAATGGGGCACCTGGGTGGCTCAGTTGGTTGGGCGACTGCCTTCGGCTCAGGTCGTGGTCCTGGGGACCCAGGATTGAGCCCCGCATCAGGCTGCCTGCTCGGCGGGAGGCCTGCTTCTCCCTCTCTCACTCCCCTTGCTTGTGTTCTCTCTCTCGCTGTGTTTCTCTCTGTCAAATAAATAAATGGAATCTTTAAAAAAAATAAATAAGTAGAGGTTTAAAGTAAAATTTCATACATAAGTGAAATTCGAAATGGATAATGCTCTACATGCCAGAAATCCATAAAGGAGTTCTAGAGCTGGTAGAATTTTAGGCATGTGTGAGACTGTCCCTTTGTGATAGACACTTAATAACAGTAATGTGGGAGGTAATATATTCAGTCTGTCTGGGTTCCCCCAAGTGAGTAATGTTATATTTGGTACTAAAAGAGGATCTGCCGTTAATTTCTGCAGGGATGGAGTAAGTAGAATCATTGAACACTGCTTTGATAGAAGGCTGACTGCCCAGCTTTTGAACTCCCATTGGTTGATCTGAATTCTTTTCTGTCTCTGCTTACTGGAGAAACATATGTTTTTGTTTTCATTTATACTAAACTCTGGAAATCTTTCTGTGATTGTCACTTCTTTTAAAAAATTCACTAGAGGTGCCTGGGTGGCTCAGAGGGTTAAGCTTCTGCTTTTGGCTCAGGTTGTGATCTCAGGGTCCTGGGATCAAGCCCCACATCGGGTGCTCTGCTCAGCAGGGAGCCTGCTTCCCCCTCTTTCTCTGCCTGCCTCTCTGCCTATTTGTGATCTCTCTCTCTCTCTACCAATTAAATAAATAAAATCTTTGTAAGAAATTCACTGTCAGTTTTAGTTTATCAGTTATTACCAACTTATAAGGTTTTTTTTTTAATAAGCTCATTTGGGAGGAATATTTCTAGATTTACAGAAAAATTGCAAAGATAATACAGAAAGTTCTCATATATTCTTCACTCAGTGTCACTTAATGTTAACATCTTATATAACCATGGCACATTTGTCAAAACTAAGAAATTAGCATTGGTACATTATTATTAACTAAAGTACAGATTTTATTTGAATTTTACCTGTTTCAACACAAATGTCCTTTTGCTATTCTAGGATTCAATCTAAAATACCAAATTGCATTTAATCACTTCTTTTTATAAAGAGTTGACTCACAGTGTATGAAAAGTATCTCAAAAACAGAAAAATGCTTTGTAATTATAAAATGTTATCCCCTTCCCCCCCAAGTACTATATAGCATAGTGGTTAAAACTCAGACTCTGGAACCAAAAAGACTTGAGTTTGTGTCCTGGTTCTGTCATTTCTTAGCTCCCTAAACTTCTTATGATCCTCATCTACAGAGTGGAGGTAATAAATAATATACTTCTATTGTAGCATCATTGTGAACATTGAGGGATAGAGGGCTTGCAAAGCACTTAATCTTAAACCTCGTATAGGGGAAGCCTTTCATAAGATAACTACTATTTATGGTCTGTATTGTATAGTCATTGTGGAGTTGGATATTAATAATTTTAGAAAGGTTAATCTTTCAATTACAAATTTATTTTTAAAAGATACAGTTTTTTGGTATGTGTTATTTAAAGCCAGACATTGTCTTTTAGGGTAATCCTGAAGGCAACTTAACCACAAATGAACCTGGGTGTATTTGCAGTGTTACTGACTACATCATTGCAGAATTACTTTTAAAAGGTAATTATTCAGGTGTCTGGGTGGCTCAGTGAGTTAAAGCCTCTGCCTTTGGCTCAGGTCATGATCTCAAGGTCCTGGGATCGAGGCCCACATCGGGCTCTCTGCTCAGCACGGAGCCTGCTTCCTCCTCTGTCTCTGCCTGCCTCTCTGCCTACTTGTGATCTGTCACTGTCAAATAAATAAATAAAATCTTTTTTAAAAAGGTAATTATTTGAGGATATACCTTTTTTTTTTTTTTTAAGATTATATTCATTTATTTGACAGAGTCAGCACAAGCAGGGGGAATGGCAGAGGGAGATGGAGAAGCAGGCTCCCTGCCGAGCAGCTCCATCCTAGGATCTTGGGATCATGACCTGAGCCAAAGGCAAATGCTTAACTAACTGAGTCACCCAGGTGCCCCTCAAGAATAAACCTTTAAATGCCGTTTTCATCAGCAACTTCTGGAAAACTGGATCTGTTGTACAGTGCCCCAAAAGATCGTAACTCATTTCTTAGTATCCCCTTTAAGATGATCTCAAGACTCTTACTATGGCAGGGATTGATTACTTTGCTCTCAAAAGGGAGATAATAAGTGGTGTGATAATAAATTTTTTGTTTTGTTCGTGTTGCACCTTGTTCTGGTGTAATTTTAGGGTTTGTGGGCAGAATAACTCATTATTAGGAGTGCCTTTTGTCTACTTGTAGATACCTAGTTGTAGTGTTTTGGCTTTGAGAATATTTGGATTTGTCAGATTGTATCTTAAGCTACTTTAAGTAATGAATTTTACTGAGTCTTATTTGTAAATCTTGTTACCATGTATTCAGACCTTCTTGTCATAATGAGCTATGTTGACTCAACTTCCTTATTCCTGGGAAGATGAGGGCAAAAGATGGCACATTATAGAATGTAATGTTGGCATATTATCTGCTGGCATTCTGGGTGTGTGCTGGATTAAAGGATGAGCTCTGAGTTTTACTTAGTTCAGGGGGAAAAATTAACTGGTACTACATAGTCATTGTGTCCGTCAGGAGCCAGTAAAAACTGAAACGTGCTTAGAACAAATGCACATTGCCCTGTGCTTTACACCTCATTTGGGGCAGCTCTGTGAAGGAGAAAGCAAGATTCCTAGTGTTGCTGATTTTTAAGAGGATAAAAATATATACCATCTGTATATTTCAGCATAATAGTTTTGGTCAATTATTCTGCTTTCACTTGATTTAATTAAGTCTTTGAGGGGATCAGCCCAAAGGATTGTAAATTGAACAGGGAAACTGAAGTATAAATCTGTTCAGAGTGTGTGACCTTGAGGGTCATTGCTAGAAATGAAAGTCCTCTAAGTAGTAATTTGTTAATCGTGGGAAGTCACTGTACTGGAAAATGATATCCATCTTGGTTCTGAGGGTATGGAAATGAAGGTCCAGGATGAAAGTCATTCAAAGGGACTGGGAAATGGATGGGAGATTTCTCATAAAGGAGCTTCTGTCTGTGACACTCCAGTCCTTCTGTAGATCTACATTTCCCTTCTAGAGTTCTCTTTTACAGACTCAATTTTATTTTAACCATGTCCACAGCTCTAGCTTGCTCCTTTTTTAAAAAAAAGTGAGGTCAAATTTATGTCCTCACAATTGGTGCATATCAGGTAGGGGTAGCTTATAAAGCAGATTTTATAGCCGGATAGTAAATTTTGCCTTAATCTTTAAGTGCTATCGGGATGTGATTATCTCTGAAATATACAAAGTAGAATAATACATTTTTCTCCTTGTATAAATCGTCATGTCATCTTTGCCTGGAAATAATGTTTTGATTATATTTGCGTCCCTCAACTCTTGATTTTTCTTTCCCTTTCTACCAGCTGAAGTTCACAGCTCTTGGTACTTCGTAAATGCTAGAGGATTTAGCATTTCCTACTCATTTAGCAAATTCCTACTCAGAAACTGGAATCAGACACAAATCTTGAGTTCATATTCAAGCACTTTCCTTTTCTAGCTATTTACTAAACAAGTCACTAACTTCTCTAAACTGATTTATAAATTCATTTTTAAAGCCTGTTTCCTTGGGGTGACTGGGTGGCTTAGTTGGTTAAGCATCTGACTCTTGATTTTGGCTCAGGTCATGATCTCAGGATCCTGGCATCCCAGTCCTGCATTGGGCTCTGCACTGAGCAGGAAATGTGCTTGAGATCCTCTCCTTCCCCCCTGCTTGTGTGCGCACACCCTCTCTCAAGTAAATAAATAAATAAATAAATCTTAAAACAAAAACAAACCTGTTTCCTTATCTGTAATAGATGGATTTTGATAACAGCTATCTCTGTTGCTGTGAGGATTAATGGCACACAGTACACTTTCAATATGTTTTAGCATTTACTGTCTTGTATCTCTTTGTACAGCCTTCTCAATTAGGTATAATATAAAGTAAATCACAAATTGCTTACCTTAAAAAAACAAAACAAAAACTAAGCAGACTCCAACAGTCCATAAGGAGCTATCACTTTGAAGAGAAGTCTGTAGTTAAGTCAGAGAAAGATTTGTCTAGTAGGGAATATGATTTTATATGCATCTATATATGTATGCTTTTGTATATAAGTATGTGTATAGATGTTTGTGCCTAATATCTGTATAAATTATATAAGGTCTCCAGTGGTGGGGTATGGAGGAGGAATGTTTAGTTGTAGTCTTCCCAAGAGACACCATAATTGGGTGGCAAGATAAATAAAACAAATTTTTTTACGATTACATATGTTTTCCTTGGTAACCTAGATGCAAACTTTTTATAAATCAGCTAATGTATTGAGAAAATTTCATTTAAGAAACCCTATTCATAAATCCCTTTTTAAGCAAAATTTCTTTTTTTTTTTTTTTTTTTAATTTGACAGAGAGAAACACAGCCAGAGAGGGAACACAAGCAGGGGGAGTAAGAGAGGGAGAAGCAGGCTTCCTGCCGAGCGGGGAGCCCGATGTGGGACTCGATCCCAGGTCTCTGGGATCATGGCCTGAGCCGAAGGCAGTCGCTTAACCAACTGAGCCACCCAGGCGCCCCAGCAAAATTTCTTTAGACACTCCTCTCTGGCGTTCTTGACTGGCTTAGTTAGTGGGACATGCCACACTACACCTTAGGGTTGTAAGTTTGAGCCCCATGTTGGGTGTAGAGATTATTTAAAAATAAAATGTTAAAAAAAAAAAAAAAAAGAGGGAGAGAGACTATTGAGAACTGTAGTTTTTTTGAGATTATAGTTAAAAGGCTTTTGTTCTCTTTCTGGCAGTGTTTCCTAAGAAATGTCAGTTTTCTAGGGGAGAAATTTTATCCATGTGAATCTTAGTTCACATTCAAAGTGATGGTTCAAGTGAAAGAGACATAACCTTTGCTTTAATACACAGGTATATCAAGGCAGTTACTTGCAGGGGTTAGATTTATCCTTTGTTATATTGAACTATTGTTTGGAGAATTCTTTCTGTAAAGAGGAAGTAAATCTTAAGTTTCAATCTATTTTTAAATTTTATTTTTAGAAATAGTATATGTGCTATGTACATAATACAAAATTCCAAAGAAACAGAGCATAAACATTGACAAGTGAGTTGTCCTATCTACCCTAACCACCCAGTTGCTGTCTTGAAGTCAGTCTTTTTTCTCTGTCTACTTTACATTCAGTGTGACTAGCTTATTTTAAGTTTCCATTAGGGTGAGACCAGAACACGAAGCAGTCCCTACAGGCCCACCTGCATATGTTTCTGAAGTCATAACAGCCTGTGAGGATTAGGAGATGAAAGTGGAAAGGTAGAACAGAAGGAACTTGAAGTTTTTAGAGGAACAGACTTTTGTTCTGTTGGGGGATACATTTTTCTCTAGTTGGCCATTGGCTCAGGAACTGTTTGGCAGTAATCTTTTTTTCTCAGTGTAGGTTTTTCTAAAACATAATCCTGTAATCTGGTCTCTCTGGATCTTCTAATTAGATTTACTCTTCCCTATTTCCTTTCTTGTTTTAATGTGTTAATGAGTGGAAATTGCCTATTTTGCCACCAGAACATATTTCATTAGCCACATTATACACTTCGTTTAATTTCCAATTTCCTATGGCAATGACAGGGTAATTCTAATTGTTTGTTCTGTTTGGCATCCTTCTGTTCTCTTTCCTCCGCATTGCTTTTTTTAATTCCATCAGTTCTGACCTTTTCTTTTTCTACATTTCCTATTAACAGACTTCATGTTTAACATGTAGTTTTGTTTAACATTAAGATGATTTAACTGGCAGAAATGGTAAGTTGTGGTAGGACATTTTATTCTTGGACAGCCAGTAACTACGATTGGGCATATATTGGCAGTAATAGGCATTTCGTCTTCTGATACGACATTTTGATTCTTTATACCATAATCAGGTCTATTAAGTATATAGTACATGGGAACACTCTTTTCCCTGATGATGGAGGGGATTAGTATTTCACTCTTTATGCCTTTCATTTATCACTAAATCCCAGGCTTGATGATAGCAAACAAAAATGAAGTCAGAAAAGAACTTTATACATGGTATCATGTGGTAGATGGACTAGATAATACTTACTGATTTTCTTTTTTTTTTTTTAATTTTTTTTTTTTAAGATTTTATTTATTTGACAGAGAGAAACACAGCCAGAGAGGGAACACAAGCAGGGGGAGTGGGAGAGGGAGAAGCAGGCTTCCCTCAATCCCGGGTCTCAATCCCGGGTCTCCGGGATCATGACCCGAGCTGAAGGCAGTTGCTCAACCAACTGAGCCACCCAGGCGCCCCTTCCTGATTTTCTTAATAACAGTATCATCATATCATGTTATAATCATATTTACAAGAGATCCTTTGAGTTTTCATCTTGGAATTTTATGATCACTAAATTATAGCTGAAGATGATTCCATTTGTAGCATCGTACTTTTTTTCTTTTTTTTTTAAAGATTTTATTTATTTGACAGAGAGAAACACAGCCAGAGAGGGAACACAAGCAGGGGGAGTGAGAGAGGGAAAAGCAGGCTTCCTGCCAAGCAGGGAGCCTGATGTGGGACTCGATCCCGGGTCTCTGGGATCATGACCTGAGCCGAAGGCAGTTGCTTAACCAACTGAGCTACCCAGGCGCTGCATCGTACGTTTTTTTAAAGATTTATTAATTTAAGCCTGGTGGTGGGTATTAAGGAGGGCACATATAGCATGGAGCACTGAGTGTGGTGCATAAACAGTGAATCTTGGAACACTGAAAAAATAAATCATTAAAGAAAAAGATTTATTTGAGAGAGAGAGAGCATGTGCATGTGAGTGGGGAGAGGGGAAGAGGGAGAGGGAGAGAGAGTCTGCACTGAGCAAGGAACCTGACTCAGGGCCCAGTCCCACCTGAGCTGAGATCATGACCTGAGCTGAAACCAGGAGTTGGTCACTTAACTGATTGAGCTACCCAGGTGTCCCATGACATCATACCTTTTATGTAATAATATGTCATAAGTGTTATATGATTTAAAAAACATATTCTCTAGATATTTATCTTCTGGGATAATCTGCAGACTACTCAGATAAGCTGGCTACTAAAATCAGTAGTTGAATTGTAGCTGTTATGTTTCTTCACTTGTTGGCAAAAGGATAATTACACAGATCTTAGTTTCTCAAGCTTCTCAAGCCCTTTCGTAAGAACGAAGAATGAGCTGACATTTTTGAGAACGTTTTAATATGTGTAATTACTGAAGCTGCTATTTCTTATCACATCTCACTGATACTTAGAGAATATTTATATTTAGCCTTATCTTGCTTGTCTTTAGTAACATCTGGGAGCTTCACTGCGAAATGTGGTTTTCAGGGTGTCTGCCTGTCTCAGTTGGTAAAGCATTGATTTTGGGGTTGAGTTTGAGCTCCACATTGGGCATAGAGATTAAAAAATGTGGCTTTATATTCAATTGAATTAGGGCCACAGCATAGTGTGTGTGTGTGTGTGTGTGTGTGTGTGTGTGTGTTTTTACTTGCAATTTTTAAATTACTTCAAACATCATTGACTATAAATGTATTAGTTATATCAGAAATACTCTAATTTTCATAAAGAGTGTTCACTTTTTTTCTTGCAATTAATGTGGGTTCCCAGATATAAGTCAGGATGCAATTGTAATTTTTTTTTTTTGAGAGAGAGAATGCACACATGTGAGCAGGGGGAAGGGTGGCAGAGGGGGAGAGAGAATCTTAAGCAATGGAGCCCGACACAAGGCTTGATCTCAAAACCGTGAGATCATTCCCTGAGGTGAAATCAAGAATCAGTTGCCTAACTGACTGAGCCACCCAGGCATCCCACAAGTGTACTTTTTTATAGTCAGTAGCAATTTTTCTACTGCCTGAAAGGTTATATTTGAGGTACCGTATTTCATTGATTTTGAGATGGCATTGATTGTAAGATGCCCTATTATTTTCTGTATTGCTTGGAAAAACCATGCCTCTTAATAAGCATACCTTTTTTTTTTAAGATTTATTTATTTGAGAGAGTGTGCATGTGAATATGAGGTGGGGGAGGGGTCAAGGGAAAGGGAAAGAGAGTCTTTTTTTTTTTTTTAAAGACTTTATTTATTTGACAGAGAGAAACACAGCCAGAGAGAGAACACAAGCAGGGGGAGTGAGAGAGGGAGAAGCAGGCCTCCCGCCGAGCAGGGAGCCTGATGTGGGACTCGATCCTAGGTCTCCAGGATCATGCCCTGAGCCGAAGGCAGTCGCTTAACCAGCTGAGCCACCCAGGCGCCCCTAAAGGGAAAGAGAGTCTTAAGCAGACTCTGCTCTGAGTGTGGAGCCCCACATGGACTCAATCTCATGACCCTGAGATCACCACCTGCAGCAAAACCAAGAGTTGGATGCTTAACTGACCAAGCCATCCAGGCACCCCCAACTGACATGCCTTTGTAAAATGCACCGCAGTTTCAGAGATGTTAATGTGATTAGTTATGGTAATAGTACCACTTAAAATTTGCCTAAGACTTTGTAGAAAGCACTTATACATGTGACATCTGATTTGATCCTTAAACTAAAACTAATGTGTGAGGTGGATTAAATTATCCTGTTTTCAGATGAGGAACATCTCCCGGGATGTCATTCAGCAGTGAACTAATGTTTCAAGCTCACATTTCCTTACTGTGAGACTCATGACATGATTGACAGTATCACACCCCCCCAGTGCATTCATGCCCATACAGCTCTAAAATTATCGGTCCTTTGCCTGCCTGATACACATGTTTAAACGTCATTGCTCTTAAAACTTCATATGTCTTGATTCTAATGATGAGGTTAAATATTATTAAAATTATTAATGTTTTAATATCTAGTTATGTGTGACTATCTGCAAATAAATGAATTGTTTTAACTTGGGGTTCCTGACCACCAGGAAGCTATAAATGCCATCATTGGTGCTTTAATACATGTTTTGAAAGCAGTTTATGTTTCTAGCTGACTGGGAAAAATGTTCAGGAATGCTTATGAGTTGAGATCCATGAAGTGATCCAGAGAAGATTAAGTATTTGTTTATAATTGTACTGTTGTTGGTAAATCAAGGTCATGTCTGTGTCTTTCACAGGTGGTGGCTAATGCTGTAGCAGCATTATCTGAAATCAGTGAATCTCACCCAAATAGCAACCTACTGGATCTGAACCCACAGAATATTAACAAGCTATTGACAGCCCTGAATGAGTGCACTGAATGGGGCCAGATTTTCATCTTGGACTGCCTGTCTAATTACAACCCTAAAGATGACCGGGAGGCTCAGAGGTCAGTTCTGTTTTCCTGGAGAGTATTCTGGGAAACTTGCCTGTTGGAATAGGTTCTACTGTCTGTATTAGATTAAGAGTGTCTTATGTTGGCAAAGATCAGTGGTTTATGGGGTAGATATTGCTATCCCTGTGGTATTTTCTCACTGGATTTAGGAACATTTTAGGTGGTGGAGTGAACCATGCAGAAATTGCTCTTCCTAAAAGGTGGGTATTTTTTATTTCTGGTTTGAATACTGCGGTTACCTTCTGCTAAAGTCTTCCTCATCATGGTCCCACATCTCCCATACAGCAGTTTCTGGCCATTTGGCACACAAAGGTTTTTTCCTTTGTTTTTTGTTTGTTTTTTAAAAATATTTATTTATTTGACAGAGAGAAACACAGCCAGAGAGGGAACACAAGCAGGGGGAGTGAGAGAGGGAGAAGCAGGCTTCCCGCCGGACAGGGAGCCTGATGTGGGGCTCGATCCTGGGTCTCCGGGATCATGACCTGAGCCAAAGGCAGTTGCCCAACCAACTGAGCCACCCAGGTGCCCCTGGCACACAAAGGTTTTTGAGTGTCTCATTGTAGCAACAAACTTTTCATTCTATTAGATACATAGTAAGTGGCTTGATACTAGTTACTGAGCTGAACTACACTATATTTCAGTAGTGGAGAAAATGTATTGAAGCCTGCAAAACATATGTTGTCTTTCATTAGATACAGAAATCATGTCAGTCTAAATTTGGAAAAGATTTTAGAAGGTGCCACCTGGATTGTTCTGCTCAGCCCTTTACCAGGTTCACTGTTATAAATTTTCTTTGACCATCACAAATTGACTATTAAATTTCATATGCACCTCCACACAGTTTACAAAGTTGGAATTGCCACCAAATTTATTGAGCATTCTGTATATATAGGCACTGTACTAGGTAAAGTACTTCAAAAGAAATGTTGGTTCTTCATTAAAATTGACATATTTTGGGATGCCTGGGTGGCTCAGTTGGTTAAGCGACTGCCTTTGGCTCAGGTCATGATCCCGGAGACCCGGGATCGAGTCCCACATCGGGCTCCCTGCTCGGCGGGAAGCCTGCGCACTCCCCCTGCTTGTGTTCCCTCTTTCAGCTGTGTTTCTCTCTGCCAAATAAATAAAATCTTAAAAAAAAATTAAAAAAATAAAATTGACATATTTTAATTATGGTAGATAAGAACCTTCCTTGCCTGGTTGAAGCTCAAGCTACCATAAGGTCAGTTCTCTTCACTTGTCTGGGAAATTGTTCCCTCTGGACCTAACTAAAGCTCACCCTGATCGTTTCTTTCCATTATCAAAAGTACAAGTCTCTTAAAAAAAGCACAGATATCTTATGGAAAGAACTTTATATAGAATTTTATTTTTTGTTGGTCATTGACATCTCACCCCTACTTGTGCATTCACTTAGCAAATATTTACTGAGTCTACGTGCCATGCCAGGCATTGTTCTAGGCCCTGAAGATACTGTCAACAGAATTGTAGCCCTCATGGCACATTGATTCTGAGGGATGGGGCAGAGGTATATCTAATACAATATATAACATGTCCGAGGATGATAAGCACAGACAGGAAAGATAAAGTAGGGATGAGATCTAAGAAATACTGGACATTTGGGGATGAAGAATTGTATTTTGTGAAAGGGTAGTTGGGGAAGGCTTTGCTGAGAGGGTGACATTTGTATAAAGACCTGGGGGAGGTCAGGGAGTCAGCCAGGTAGATACCAGAGGAAGGGAGAGAAACCCCACTTATCTTGAATCCTTAACTGAATATAATCATCTAGCCTCTCATGTTGCCCAAGAGCTATCAAAATTAGGTTAATTTCTGAAGAACCCTCAACAGATAATTATATACTCAAGATTTAGTGAGGCCTTTAAGTATAGGTAGCAGAGGCTAGGAGAACGGGGGAAGGGTTTGGGAGAATATTGCAGGGGTGTTCTGTTACTTAAAAACCCTTTTTTTCCTTATGATCGTGAAGGCAAGGGATTGTGTGGTTTTCCTGCTCAACTCACCTCCTACATCTCATGAAACCTTTAGTCCTGATTGATAGCTCTTACCTTTAAGTTATCTCTCAAAACTTAATTTGACACCTATAGTTTGAGGAGAAATGGGTTGTGAGGCAAGGAGCCCTTATGAATATGGGAAGACAGAGAAGACTGTAAAACACGCGAGTGAATAGTGTGGGCCTCAAGTATTTGGGGTATTGCCTAGTATCCTTCCAGTTTGAGCATCTCTTATTGCTGGTTTCCTGAAGTCTTCTGGGTGTCCCTGCTCTGTCTGTAGTTTGCTCGGAATGAAGCTTCTGCAGTATAGGGTCCCAGTTTTGTCTACATATGGTGCTTTGACTTTCCTAACTGATTCTCCAGTTTCTTGATACTTGGGCCATGGGACTCTTGACACAGTACACAATGGGCTGGATTGAGTGAAGAAGTTATAATTCAGGATGTTGATTTTCCTTTTCTGCCCTCAGCATCTGTGAGCGTGTAACTCCCCGGCTATCTCATGCCAACTCAGCAGTGGTGCTTTCAGCGGTTAAAGTCCTAATGAAGTTTCTAGAGTTGTTACCCAAGGACTCTGACTACTACAATATGCTGCTGAAGAAGTTGGCCCCTCCACTTGTCACTTTGCTGTCTGGGGAGCCAGAGGTGCAGTACGTCGCCCTGAGGAATATCAATCTAATTGTCCAGAAAAGGTTGGGAAACAAAGAATTGGTGAATAAAGTGTTTGTGATTTTGAATTAAGCTTGATAATATCGATACTACAGAGGGCAGTGTTAAGTTCTTTTTGATATATGGAAATTAAAATGTTGTATGGCAGAGCAGCTTGCCCTGGAGCAGGAGGCTAACAGTTGAGTTTGGAGTGTTTCTGTGATAAACACTTGGTCTTGCTCTACAGTTTAGTTTGTTTTCTAATGGGCCTCCTAATAGCATACCAGCTAGTGCCCGCTATGACTCAGGCCACAGTTTAGAGCCAGATTGTTGTTCTTCTAGCCCTAGCCCTTAAAAATTGTCTGCCAAGTGGGAAACTGGTTACAAGGATATTAAGGAAGTTTGTGAGGTTTGGTAGAGAGGGTAGAGTAGCTGGAGCACAGATTAGATATTCATATAGACTTAGAAGGATGTATCAGTACATGTCCTACCTTCCTAATCATGTGTTTCTGTGTACACAGGCCTGAAATCTTGAAGCAGGAAATCAAAGTCTTCTTTGTGAAGTACAATGATCCCATCTATGTTAAACTGGAGAAATTGGACATCATGATACGTTTAGCATCCCAAGCCAACATTGCTCAGGTCAGACTTAAAGCAGATTCAAGTTTATAAATCACTTCGATCTTAAGGTCTGGCCTTCAGAAGCAGCTAGGCCATGAAATTCCTGTTTGAGAATCCTTAATGATTGTCCACTTCCTGGGTTTTCAACAGGTTCTGGCAGAATTAAAGGAATATGCCACAGAGGTGGATGTTGACTTTGTTCGCAAGGCCGTGCGGGCCATTGGACGGTGTGCCATCAAAGTGGAGGCAAGTGTCTGATGGTAGTTTTAATCACATTATGGGATCAAATTCGGGGTGTCCTCTTCACTCCCTTTTTTAATATGTGGTTTTTAAATTTATTAAAATAATAAAGCACATAGTTAAAATTGCTAGAGGGAATAATTTTTAACTCCTACTTTCAGTTACTTTGCTGCTTCCATATTTCTAAGTAATAGGTATTTATTGATTTATCAGTCATAGATGTTATCTATTGACTTTGTGCTGTGAGTTAAGTAACAGTTTGTGTATCCCACCTTCCTACTTAAACCCCCCTATTCTCCAATAGTTACATCATGAGGGTTTTTTGTGCCTATATTGATTATCTTTGTAAATTGAGATAATATGTCTTTATTTATTGTTCTGTCAGCTAAAGGCTTGCAAAACTTTCTATGCATGTTGTGACCAAATATGTAGAGTCAGTATAATACAAGTGATTATATTTTCTTTCTTATAGAATCTTGTTTTTTTCTGGAGTTTCTATAACGGCCTTTCTTTTGTTCTTGCATTGTGTGTCTTCATAGCATCCCTGTCTTCTTCCAGCTTTTCAAGCCTAGTATCAAATCTGTAAACCTTCTTTTGTCCTGGACCCTCCTGTCTTCCAGTCCTCCGTCCTCTCAACTTGCTTCAGTCTGGCCTGTTGCTTGTTTGGCCTCAGCACAGCCATCATTCCATGGGGCCTCTCTTCATAGCTCTTTCTTGTTATTGGTACTTCTCTCAGAGCATTTCTTTTTGTGTGATTTCAATAGCTTCTTGAGTCTCTGGGGATACGAATTATAGTGTTTTGTGTCTGGAGTTTAAATTTAATTATCTGGAGTATTGTATGGTGACAGTTGCGTGTCTATACGTAATTTTTTAGTTGAGGCATATAGCACACATATAATAAATTGCAACCTATTTATATTTAAGAATGAGATAACAGAAGTCAATCAGGACTTTTGTGAGCATAGGCAGGGCTGCTGACTAACAGGTTTCTGCTTAAGGGCAGGGAGTTGATCTTTATACTTCGATGTCCTCTGAAAGAGCCTCTCCATGATCTTCAAAGGCAGACTGATTTTTAGTTTGGTTGCAGCCTTCCAGTAGGTGTTATGGGCTACAGCTTACACTGCCCTGCTTCATTAGTCTCTGGTCGTCCATTTGTTCATCATTCAGAAATGTGTTGGAATTAGTGAAGGCCTCTGTTTGCGATGATGTTGTGGATTCAGAGCTCCTTATTTGTTTGCTACTTGACTGTATTCAGTTCTGCTTAGAGTCAGAGGGTTGGACCATATGATATTTCAGGGATACTAAAATAATTTGTACGGTCTGTTCAGTACTTCATGGGATTGGAAGAAAACAGATGCTGTGTCAGGAAAGCATCTATGAAAGCCAAGTTCCTGACTGGCCTTCTTTGTTTTTATTTGAGACAGGGCTGCTTCATATAGTTACCATTGATAAATGGTTCAGCAGTCTAGTTGTTGGAGCAAGACGTTAATTCATCCTGGTTTCTATTCCTGGTTCTCATACCTTAGTTGCTTAAGGTATTTAATACACTCTGTTGCTCCATTGAGAAATGGGGATGTCTGATTATTGGATCTTGATACATTACATCTTTTTTATCACCACTCTTCACATTGTTATCTTTTCTTCTTTTTCTTTTACTCCTCTTCTTACCCACTTAATTTTCAGAGAGATTTTGGTAGCATAAAGAGTAATTTTGTGGTATTCATTGCCAGACTATCATTGTCTTATTGACTTCCTTGGCAAAGCTCTAAAGAGTCATACAAAATTGTATCATTCCAAAGTTAAAAGAGATTTTCTATCCCTGGAATTGCTAGAAACATTCTCCATCTAGATTCCTGGAGGCTGTTTAAGCCATGTATTGCGACTAAGGAAAAAATAGTCTATAATCTTCTGGAAGGGTTAAACTTCTTTATTTATTTATTTTTTTTTTTAAGATTTTATTTATATGACAGAGAGAGATATCACAAGAAGGTAGAGAGGCAGGCAGACAGAGAGGAGGAAGCAGGCTCCCCGCTGAGCAGAGAGCCCGATGCAGGCCTCAATCCCAGAACCCTGAGATCATGACCTGAGCTGAAGGCAGAGGCTTTAACCCACTGAGCCACCCAGGCACCCTGGAAGGGTTAAACTTCTGATGGCTTTCACTTCTTCCTTTGACTCGGGGTGCATTGGTGGGAATATGAGAGTATGTGAACAACAAACTTTGTCTGAAAGTGAGTAAGATCAGCCTTCTAGGCTCCTGCCTTCTAGCTGATGCTTTCTTAGGTTGCCTGCATTTGCTGGAGCACTGTTCCCAGACCTGTTTCAATCATGAGGGTTATCAGTTGGAAAGAGGTGCCTGGCCCAAACACAGTCATTGGGGCAGGAGAGTTGATGATTGCCTGTTTCTAAGCATCCATGAGAAAGAGGAAGAACCAGTGAGGGGATTGTAGTAGATTTTCTGGGTAGCCTCTAAGCCATCCTGCTGTATTCTTTCAGGACATCTTACCTGTTTTTAATGTGTAGTTGATTCCAAAGATATGACAGATGAGAAAAAATGAATTTTAGTTTCATGCTTAGCTGTGAAAGCAGGGCCTGTTAGAAAGCTTAAGTGTCTTTAAGAGCTTGAGTTGTATACTTATCGTAACTGTAAATACGTTTTTATGTTGCTGTAAGTATCCTGAGGTGAAAAAAATACATAATTGTGTTCCCGCTGGCTAGGTTAAAGATTAAGCAGTAAGCTGCTCAATCAATAAATAGCACTGGAAAGATAATCCCATAGTATTGTTTTTTCAGTAACTTTTGCCTATTTATTTTTTTATTTATTTAAAGATTTTATTTATTTATTTGACAGAGAGAAGCACAGCCAGAGAGGGAACACAAGCAAGGGGAGTGAGAGAGGGAGAAGCAGGCCTCCCGCTGAGCAGGGAGCCCTATGTGGGTCTTGATCCCGCGACTCTGGGATCATGACCTGAGCCAAAGGTAGACACTTAACAACTGCGCTACCCAGGAGCCTCTGTCTATTTCTTTTTTGTCTGTTTTTAAATTTTTTTTTTAGTAGATTTTACTTCCCCTCACCCTCACTTTATTGAAATATGATTGACAAAATTGTATATATTTATAGTTTATACTTATTTATTTAAGGAAGTAGTAAATCCCTGGTCCTTCTTAGTCTTCCAAATAAAGTCAAATGATTTCATTTCTTTGAGAGAGATTAAGGCAATAAATTCTCAACTTTCTGGTCTTCTGCTCTCTGGTATTTACTATTTCTAGTTTCTAATTTTTATTTCTAATTTTTGTAAATCTAGATAAGATACCGATATGTGTCTCATCCCTGTATTTTAGCTAGTTGGTTAGTTAGTTAGTTAGTTAGTTAGTTAGTTAGTTCAGTTAGCCACCATATTCATTCCTTAATTTAAAAACAAAGATTGGGGCACCTGGGTGGCTCAGTCATTAAGTGTCTGCCTTTGGCTCAGGTCATGATCCCAGAGTCTCCAGATCCAGCCCCGCATCGGGCTCTCTGCTCAGCGGGAAGCCTGCTTCTCCCTCTCCCACTCCCCCTGCTTGTGTTTCCTCTGTAGCTGTGTTTCTCTCTGTCAAATAAATAAAATCTTTAAAAATAAAAAAACAAAGATTATATTCTTCCTGTTAGGAAAGCCATATGTGTTTACTAAATAAAATTGTAATATAAGACAAGTTAAACAAAAATGAAACACTGTTTTTTCCTACTTATTCCACCCTCCCAGAGATGATGTGGACATGATTTTCGGTCTTTGTCCGTGTAGTTTGTCATACACAGGTGTACTTTTTACAGAAATTAGATCATCCTAAAAATGCGATTTATTTCTGTCTTCTGCCTTTTTCATTAAATTATACATGGACATTTTTCCATGTTACTCTTAACATTTGACACCATTTTTGGTAGATTATAGACAGTGTTTGATTGCTTCATAATTTATTTAACCTTCCTCTTATTATTGGACCTGAGGCTCCTGCTCTTTTTCCCAGATAATGATATAAAGAGAACTTTGTAGCCAAGTCTTTGATTTCTAGTGAAGGTGAACATTTTTTCATTTGTTAGCCATTTGGAATTGCTTGTTCGTGTCCTTTGCACCTTTTCCCAGTGGGCTTTTCCACACTGATTTTTTTTTTAATCTTTTATAATTAAAGACCTTAATCCCTCATTTTGTTAGCAGTTATTTTCCCAGTTTGTTTTCCTTTTGATTTTGTTTGATGTCTTGATGAACAGAAGTTTACATTTGCTTATATGATGAGTTGTTTTCTCAGTAGGTCTTTAGTGGCACACCTAGAAGATTGTGCTTCACCTCAAACTAAAACTTAACCATTATTGTCTTCTTTTATGGCAAAGATTCTGGTTTTTTACCCTTAAAGACATTTTTAATAATTAAAACAATCAGAAAGAATTTTGGTGAAAAATATGAGGGTGAGAATCAAACATATCCTTTCTTTACTGTTATGAAGTGTCTCCTACTAAGTTTTATAAGTGCATGTACATTTCTCTGTTTCTGGGCTTTTTTTGTCTGAGTAGTGATTGGATGTTTACTCTTGCCCCTCTGTTATACTGCTGTAAAAACGGTTGTCTCATTTTTTTTTGTCTTTAATCAAAAAACAGTATGGTTGAGATGATAATTTGCTCAAAAATTACTGTCCCAGACTTAAGTATTTTCCAAATATTGTTGCATCATAGGAAATGGCTTTTTTGTCTTTATTATAATACTTACAGGAAGGGCTCACTAAATGTTAGCTTTATATCGAGTCCTGTGTTAACCACTGTATCTGTATTATTTAATTTATGATCATTTAAATCTTAAAGCAAGGTGCCTTGGTGACTCAGTTGGTTAAGCCACTGCCTTTGGCTCAGGTCAACCCTGGAGTCGCGGGATTGAGTCCCACATTGAGCTCCTAGCTCTGCAGGCAGTCTTCTTCTCCCTCTGACCTTCTCCCCTCTCATGCTCTCTGTCTCTCAAATAAAGAAATAAAAATATATCTTCAAATCTTAAAGCAGCCTTACTCTTTATATTTTATAATGTATCACAATTTATATATTTAAACTTTTCCAGTTATTTTGCCTTTCAGTAACTGCACAGGAATAACCAAAATGAACAAAATAGAATCCAAAAATGGAAAAAATACATAAAAGATGGCAGAATCATTTCATGGTACAACAGAGTCATAAATATGAATAACCTCAGGATGTAATTTTGTTTTCATTTAATTCCTCAGAGTGGCTTAACTTAGTACTTTTAAAAGATTGTATTATTGTAGTTTTCAAGCATACACTACAGTAAAGTTGATGATGAACTCCCATGAATACCTCATCCATTTTCAACAAATATCAGCATGTTGCTGCTTTTATCTTCTCCCTCCCCTTCAGGGAGTGGAGTGCTATTGGATTTTAATGCAGATTCCAGATAGGATCTTACTAGTAGTCCAGTGTGTGTTTCTAATAGGAGGTCCCTAGAAAAATATATCGTCACAATATAATTACTATACCCAACAACATAATGTTTAATCTCATTGAAGACCCAGCCCATGTTTTGTTTTCCCATATTGTGTCTCAGTGTCTTTTTGTAGTTGGCTTGTTCAAATAAAAGTCTAAAGAAGATCCACCCGTTGCATTTGGTTAATGTCTGTTAAGCCTATAATTACTTTCTTTTGGTGCCATTTTTTAGAGGATCATTAGGCTTGTACAATTTCCCGGGGTCTGAATTTAACTGGTTGTATTTTAGTGATACTGGTTTTGTTTTTGTTTTTGTTTTTGTTTTTGTTTTTGTTTTGTTTTTGTTTTTGTTTTCAGTCTACCATCTCCTGTAGATAGTTAAATCTAGAGATTTGGTAATGTTCATGTTCAATGTTAGGCAAAAGTACCTCTTAGGCGATGCTGCATCTGTTGCATCTTATCAGGAGGTAGGTAATGGAGTGACCCATCATAGTACATTGTGATACATAATAAATCAGTGCTTGATTTTTAGGATCTCTTGTCTGAAACCTTTCTCCTTTTAAAAACTATGACTTACAGTTTCAGTATATTAGTTTTATCACTTGTATTCTCCCACAGTGTCTTCATCAATAAAAGATAGATTAAATTTTATAGATGAACTATAGGCTAGGGGAAATTGCAATTTAAGACCATAAACTTTTCAGTTTTATAATTCAGAAGATGACAAATTTTCCTTGAGATTTTTGAGTCACAGATAACTTTGAAAATATAATGAAAGCTATGGAATATATTTTCCTGGAAAATATACTTGTGTGTGCATGTGTAATTTGGCAGTTTCATTTCAAGATGTTTAAAAATGCCTCTGCTGTCTCCACTTACCCATGAACTCCAGAAAAAGACCTACCTTGGCTTATTCTTTCATTCTTCTATCCTCCTGCCTTGGCTCATTCTCTTTTTTTATTCCTCTTTTCCATGGCTATCCAAGATGATTATTTTGTTTGAATCAACTTATCTGTCAATAAATGAATAAAATTTGGGTTATATCTGTGTATCTCCATCAAATAGCCTAGCCTCTGGTATAGCTTGGTCAAATTAAGTGCCTGATCTTTTAGTCTAGTTTAGTTGGTACACCTGTATGTTTCAAAGTTATTTTTATATAGAAGTTGCATTGTTGGAGAGATCCTCTGACTTGTCATTTATTATGTTCTTCTTTGTAGCAATCTGCAGAGCGCTGTGTAAGCACATTGCTTGATCTCATCCAGACCAAAGTAAATTATGTGGTCCAAGAGGCAATTGTCGTCATCAGGGACATCTTTCGCAAATACCCCAACAAGTATGTCCAAATACTTCTCCCTTCCTCCTCAAACCATTTAGGAAATGTTTAAACAAGACAGTTTGAAATTGGCTGGGTAAGAATTATTCTTTGTAATGTAACTGGTCAAATTGGATACTTTATTAAAAATCCTTTTAAAATAGGATACTTTATTATGAAGAATACTTTTTAAATTAAACATAATTAAATACAAAAGTATTTTTTAAATATTAAAAAATATACAAGGTGGTTAGCATAGGGATCAAAACATGATTTTTCATCCTGTTTTATTACTTTTTTTTTTTTTAAGATTTTATTTATTTATTTGACAGAGAAACACAGTTAGAGAGGGAACACAAGCAGGGAGAGTGAGAGAGGGAGAAGCAGGCCTCCTGCCGAGCAGGGAGCCCGATGTGGGACTCGATTCCGGGTCTCCGGGACCATGACCTGAACCGAAGGCAGTCGTCCAACCAACTGAGCCACCCAGGCGCCCCTATCCTGTTTTATTACTTTGAGAGGATTTGAGGCGGGTGAATGACAGTCAGCTGGCATATACTGAAGATGACCAGATTCTTTGTTGGTGACATCACTATTAAATAGAAAGCCCACGTGTTACAGATTGTCCAGGCATATTACAGTTTATGGCTATTACCAGGCATAATTAATATTTGTGCTTCTTTTCACTCTCAGAAATAAATGTTTTGGTTTGAATGATAAATAGCCACATGATTATAAAAGCTAGGAAGGTAACAGTTGTACTGTTTACTTTGCATGTTACCTACTACTTTGTAGAAAGTTATAGAACATGTAACAAATTATCAGTCTCTATCCTTTTCTGCAGTATTATAGCTATTCCCCTAAAGGTATCAAAATCTATAGTTTCACTCCACAAATTTTTCACATTGAGCCCTCTTAGTTCATGAAGCAAAAATACTTCATTAGGTTTGATTTTGAAGGCTAGTGATTAAAGGATGAAAGGGTGAAATAAAAGCAGGTCTTGTAAGCATCCTAAATCTCATTTTGCCTTATAATCATAGAGGTGTTGTGCTGAGGATTCTGATTAGTCTTTAAAGATTGTGTTAAATGAAGCAGGTTGTAATAAGTTAGCTTAGTGGTGGACTCAGAACTAGAAGAAACACTTTATTTAGCAAAGTAGTGGTTTATTAAGCATATATATATATATATATATATGGCATATATATATATGTATTAATTTTAGAAGTGGTATTTTTGGGAAAAGGACCATATTCCCACTCTCCCAGAAAAGAGGAGAGTTGGGTTTCTAAGTTTAGAAGGGTGGAGATGTATATTTCATTGTGATTAGCAGAAAAATGTGTCCATTTCTGGTTTCTATTAATAAGGGGTTATGACGGTTTAATTTCAAGAAAGTGCTATCAGTCAAGAACCTGGTTTAATCAGTAGAATAGGGCAAACAATTAAATGTACTATTCAGTGGTCTACATCTAATTTATTACACATTGTCATTTTTTAAAAGATTTATTTAATTTTGAGAGAGCAAGCAAGAGAAGGGGAAGAGCAGAGGGAGAAAAAAACTTAAACAGACTCTTAGCACAGAGCCCGATGTGGGGTTCAATCCCATGACTCCAAGATCAGGACCTGAGCTGAAGCCAGGAGTCAGATGCTCAACCAACCACACCACCCAGGCATCCCCACATTGTCATTTTTATGTTTAAAACTGTATTAGCCAAGGAGATGGATTCAACGTGGTAAAAATGAGAGCACTGTAGACCTGTACAAATAAAAATAAATACTTGAATTATTTGTTTCTTTGGGGAAACAAGTCATTGGTATGGGTGCCTTGGGAGGAAAGAACGTAAAGAATGAAAGAAAATAAAAAGCAGAGTTAGCGGATTAGTGGACAAAATTGCTGTTTCTGGTCTGAATGTTGCTATTTGGTCTAACTCCATTTTCCTAAAAGTAAAGTAGAATTTCTGTTCCTGTACCGTGAAGGCAAAGTGGAATAATACATAGGAAAATTCTCTGATCTAGTTATAGGAAAGATGGTTAGAAATTATAAGTTAGTGGTATTATACTGTAGGTTAATTTTTCCTGATGAAAAGAATATCTGATGAACTTTTATAACAGTTATGGTCAGCTATGAAAACATAATTGAAGGGAAAATTTAAGACAAAATCTTCTGGCTTTATTAAAGCCTTTGCATTCTCTTGACCAAAAGCCTTTATAGTTTGTTGGTTTGAGTTAGGGTACCTTGGTGGTGGTTTTGTTTTTAGCCTTCCTTCTTTTTTCTTTCTTTTTTTTTTTTTTAAGATTTTATTTATTTATTTGACAGAGAGAGAGATCACAAGTAGGCAGAGAGTCAGGCAGAGAGAGAGGAGGAAGCAGACTCCCTGCTGAGCAGAAAGCCCCATGCGGGCCTCTATCCCAGGACCCTGAGATTATGACCTGAACCGAAAACAGAGGCCTTAACCCACTAAGCCACCCAGGCACCCTAGCCTTCATTCTTAAAAACAGTTCTCAGTTATGCTCAATGTAACCTTAGTCCATTTTGTTAAATCAGGTATGAAAGTATCATTGCCACTCTGTGTGAGAACTTAGACTCACTAGATGAACCAGATGCTCGAGCAGCTATGATATGGATTGTGGGAGAATATGCTGAGAGAATTGACAATGCAGATGAGTTACTAGAGAGCTTCCTGGAGGGTTTTCATGATGAAAGCACCCAGGTAAGTTCTCATCTATGTCCTGTGTGTGATCTTTCAGGGAAGATTTCAGGGAAAGTAAAGGTTATGCACTTGGGGTGTGTGTGTGTGTGTGTGTGTGTGTGTGTGTGTGTGTGAGTCAGTGTCAGAGAGAGAGAGTTTATATATATAGCATGTACATTTTTCTCCCCAAAGGGGTAATCTTTTCATTTGTGCTGATTTCTGGTGGGACAGATCTGCCTTAGACAGTGGTTCTCAACTTCAGTGAACCTAGAGAGTTTGTTAAAGCACAGATTGTGGGGCCCCATCCTTGGTGTTTCTGACTCGTTGAGTCTAATACGTGCTTAAGCATGTTCAGTTCTTACTGGGTTCAGAGTGCTGCTGCTGGTGGTGGTCCAGAACCACACTTTAACAACTATTGACTGAGAGCAGTAGTTACCACTGTTTAATTTTCTCTCACCCGTAGATGATGACCTATTCCTGTTCCTAATGGTTGTAGCTCATTACAGCAGGGGTTCTTACCTGGGATTGGGGTGAAGCCTGGCATGTTCAGTTTGGAAAGACTTTCTGTGGGTGGTAAGACTTCCTCCCATCTTCTGTCTCTCCTCTAACAAAATGGAGAGACCTAACCTTGGAGCCACTGGCCCAGAGAAGCATATAAATTATAAAACCTTTTCCACCTGGCATTTGTGCTCACACTGCACATTGAAGGTCATGTATATAATTCGCCTTAGTAATTTTTTTTTTAAGATTTTATTTATTTGACAGGGAAACACAGCTAGAGAGAGAACACAAGCAGGGAAAGTGAGAGAGGGAGAAGCAAGCTTCCTGCCGAGCAGGGAGCCCAACGTGGGGCTCAATCCCAGAACTCTGGGATCATGACCTGAGCCAAAGGCAGACCCTTAACGACTGAGCACCCCGGTGCCCCTGCCTTAGTATTTTGCTGGCCATTTACAAAGAATATGTACAAGCCTGTAGCTTCGTGTATGGTTCAGCAGCCCAGTCTTAATTAGTTGTGATCTGGTGGGATTTTACTATTTTTTGGGCCCTAGTATAACAGATAATTCCCTAATTCCCCCTAAGTTGTATCTTTTGGTGGAAGAAAAATAATAAAGGATTTAATAAATAAGCAATTTTTGATGCCAAAAATGCAGTTGGGGATAAGAGGCTATTAAGTGCTTAATTGATGAATACCTTTAACCTGTTCTTTTTGATTGATAATGGCTGAGTTCTAGCTTTGTCTCTTAATCAAAGTCAGAAACCCCCATAGTAATTCGTATATGGTAAGCACTACTTTGGAAATGATGGTAGGGAATAATGTCAATGCCTTTCACTTTATCTGTTAAATTATGTCATGCCCTTAGGTACAGCTCACTCTGCTTACTGCCATCGTGAAGCTGTTTCTTAAGAAACCATCAGAAACACAGGAACTGGTACAGCAAGTCTTGAGTTTGGCAACACAGGTATGAAATCTAGAAAAAGTGTGGATTTGATTTGTCTGGTTTTATATTTCAGAAATTAGGAAACTAAGAAGATTCATTTGGAGAGGTTTTCATTGGAGTGGGTGGCAGTCTTTAGATCCTGTTAAAATATAAAAACAGTGTCTCTGATACTACTAAATTATAGTTGGTTCTATGGATTTTCCAGTTTTTATGGTAGTTCATGAAAATTAACTTGGATTTTTTTTTTAACCGTCAGTGAAGTACCTCCCCTGTGAAAATGACATTGAGTGTCACAATACTGGGTGTCTCACTTGAATCTCTCTCCTTTTGGGGGACTTAATTTTAGCTTCAAAAGAAAGTGCCGGGGCGCCTGGGTGGCTTAGTTGGTTAAGCGACTGCCTTCGCTCAGGTCATGATCCTGGAGACCCTGGACCAAGCCCCACATCGGGCTCCCTGCTCGGTGGGAAGTCTGCTTCTCCCTCTCTCACTCCCCCTGCTTGTGTTCCCTCTCTGGCTGTGTTTCTCTCTATCAAATAAATAAAATCTTAAAAAAAAAAAAAAATTGCTTTTAAAAAAAAAAAAAGAAAGAAAGTACTGTGTTGTAATGCTGGTAAATGCCTTGACAAAGGTCTCAGGTATTCTACCTTCTAGAGTTGATTGCCTGTCTCTTTAAATAACTTTAAAGTGCTTATGCTGCCTCTTTAATTATTGGATATTTTTGATCCTCCATAGGTTGAGTTCTGATTTCAGGAATGTGGCAGCCGGCCATAGAGATCAGGTCACCGTTTTAGATCCACAGAGATCAAAATAATTATCTAGTGAAACTAGACTAGTAATATCAATTCATCATAATTTAGTTATGTTCTTAATTGAATTTACGAACAGGTTGGCTGTAGCAGGTTGTCAGAAGTTCAGGTGTGTGTCTACATATGAATCTGAGTCAGATATTCAGTTTACCGTTTTTCTTATTCATCTCTTTATAGTAAGGTATTTTATCAGAATTTAAAATCCTTTCACATACTTTTCCTACTTCTGACCTGTCATCTTTCCTGTTACTAATTTTACATCTTTTAAAATGTATTTGTTAAGAGTTCTTTGAAGTTTGGAGTTTTTTTTTTAAACTTCCCTTTTAAACATCTTCCTTTGCAAAGCACTTTCTATAACAATCAAGGCAGTGGTTATTAATATTACCTGTGTTGAAGAGAGCATTCTAGACTTCCTAGTCTAGACCCTTGATCCTTCATTTGGATCTGTGTTAAGATGGATTGAAAACAAATTTCTAAAGAGAATCTGGGCCTTGCTCATCTCCAGGTAGGGATAGTTCTATAATCAAGGAAGTGTCCTTGGTAGGTTCCCCTCTATTCACAAGTTCTCAACCCTCTCTCTGTCTCCTATTTAAGTGCTATGGGTCTGTATTTAAAAGGCGTAATCTCAGGTGGCGCCTGGGTGGCTCAGTTGGTTAAGCGACTGCCTTTGGCTCAGGTCATGATCCTGGAGACCTGGGGTCAAGTCCCACATCCCGCTCCCTGCTGGGCAGGAAGCCTGCTTCTCCCTCTCTCATTCCCTCTGCTTGTGTTCCCTCTCTCGCTGTGTTTCTCTCTGTCAAATAAATAAAATCTTTTAAAAATAAATGAATGAATGAATGAATGAACGAATGAATGTCGTAGTCTGAGAGCTGTTTTTGGGTGTAAGAGTTCAAACCCAATCTTATCATCCCCTAGTATTTATCAAAACTTACCTTAGATAAAGTGTTTGGGGAGGATTGCTTAAAGGATATAAGGACTCTATTCTTACAGATAGTTGAAATTCACCACTGAATCAAGCCAACTTACTAGAGGGCTGGCTAGCTAGACTGCATTGTACCTGGCCTCTAATAAAATTTCATTTATTAAACTATATGGAGACCAGCACCTTGTAGTAGGGGTTATCATGGGAAACTGTCCTCTTTGGATCAACTGTTTATTTATTTTTTCCTCTGTGAGGTCCCATCAAACAAATTCCTAACCAGTTTTGGATTCTCCTATGCATTGGCATGTAGTCAACTGCCCATCTGAATGGCTTACCTGACTAGGTTTCTTGTTTGTATCAGTTGGAAACCTTAGAATCAAATTTAGGGATCTCCTGTAGAAAATGTGTAGGTCATTGTGGCATGCATTTTTCTGTTTTAGTTTGATTTAGGCTCTCTAGCCTTGGATGCATTTTTGTAAGCTTTTCTACATCCTTTTCTAGGACAAGGCATGGTATAAGTAAACCATCAGTTATTCCTGATTCTAGACTTTTTGTACAAGGACTAGTATAGAATCTTTAATAACCATTTGTATTGTGCTTACTATGTACCAGGCATTCTAGTAAGCACTTTACATATTAACTTAATCTCAATAAGGGTTGCTACTGTTGTATTCCTTTTTTTTTTTATTGTTACTAAAATTTTTTTTTTCCAGTTTTCCAAGATTCATTCCCCATTCCCCACACCCAGTGCTCCACGCTTTAGGTGTCCCCAGTACCCGCCACCAGGCTCTCCCATCCCTCCACCCCCCTCCCTCCAAGTCCCTCAGTTTGTTTCTATGTCCAAAGTCTCTGTTGTTTCGTTTCCCTCCCTAGATTACCCTAGTTCCCATTTACTTTCCTTCTTCCACTGTCCTCCAGTTTAGCCCTCATGCACCGCAAGTAAGTGAAACCATGCGATACTTGACTTTCTCTTCTTGGCTTATTTCACTCAGCATAATCTCTTCCAGTCCAGTCCATGTTGCTACAAAAGTTGGATATTCGTCCTTTCTGATGGAGGCATAGTATTCCATTGTATATATGTACCACATCTTCTTTATCCATTC
>PITA01017750.1:27736-42521 GCA_004023965.1 Spilogale gracilis | reverse complement strand
CACGTGGCCGAGCGGCTCACCCAGCGGAGGGTGTCATGGGGCCCAGGGGCTCACGGGGCCGAGGGGCTCACGGGGCCGAGGGGCTCACGTGGCCGAGGGGCTCACCGGGCTGAAGAGCAGGGGAGCCCCGCTGACCCTGGCGGCCGCACACCATGGTCGGCTGTGCAGTAAGCAGTCCGGCGTCCGGGCCACAGCCTGCCTAGCTCCCAGAAGAAAACCCTCTCCCTCCACTTCTGCAAAGGTAATGAGGAAGTAATGAGGCTTGACCAGAATGTTCTCAGCCCTGACCCCCTCCCCAGAGGTTCCCAGAGGATATGCGGGGGGCGGGGGGGGGGGGCTGCGCGGCTTCTCATGGAGGAGGGGGCCGCGGGCTTCCAGGCTGGGCTGGGAGGCTGGGAGGCGACCAAGAGAGCAGTGCAGCTGCGCCGCGCCCCTCCACACCCCACCCGCTGTCGCCCCATAAAACAATCCGAAGAGGCGCAGGCCCCGCGGAGCTGCCGTCTGTTTTGTAACCAGAGGGCTGTGGAGCCCTGACCTCCGCGGGCTCCCCCGGCTCCCCGCCCCCTCCTCCCAGGGCCCCGTCGCCCCGCCTCCTTCGCGGGTTTGCCACCTTCCACTGTGCGAAGAGTCAAAACCGAGAAAGGTAGGCAGAGGGCTGTTTGAGATCATTAGCTTAATTTGAGCTGATAGGTCTTTGTTGTAAGTTGGAGAGGGGAGGGACCTGGGGGCCTTCGCAAAGGGTTTCGCCGGCAAGCTCGTTGAGATATGATTGCCTTTGTTGTGATAATCTGAAATTAATTTGCACTTGAACCCATCTTTCTTCTGGGCTCCCTTTAAACGCCATTGTAATTAGGCGCCCTGTGTGGAAGGGAGCTGGGCCCTGCGACGACCACGCGGGCCGGGACTCCCCCGGTGCGGCAGGCTTTCTTCACTTCACTCACAAGGTAATAAAACAAAACGTCCCCGCACGTGCGCCAGAGCCAGGTACTCGCCGGAGGGGAACAGCGACGATCAGTGCACCGCCGCACTTCCCCTCTCTGCTTTCTCAGGGGGTCAGTCTCTCGCTTTTAAAGTCATGTTAAACTTCTGCTGCGATTAGTTGATTTGTAGCTGGAACGTTATAAAAAAGTGAAAATGGGATGTTTTGTTCTATCTCGGCCACTCCATGTCTGAGCAGCTTTGTCTCCAACATCCATTTTCTCAGATTTTTTTGGACACTATTAAAGGCTCCCTCCTCATCTGCACAATTGATCTGAGCCGAGCACCTTCCTCCTTCCCAGGGAGCTGTAATATCCCTTATCAGCATTCTCTTAGTTTTAACCCAGATTAGTGTTTTTGGTGAGGAATCTCATTAACTCCCACAAGCCCATCTCCTTCTGTGATTGCCTTTAGAATTATAATAGACTAAGGCCAACCGGGCCTTTCCCCGAGGCGAGGCGCACATTCCTCAAATCAGCCTTGAGCTCTGGATAACTACACACTCCTCCTCCAGAAGGGTCCTTCTAGAGGCTCCCGCCTCAGCTCTGGCCTTACTGCGACTGGAACCTGGGGGAGGTGGTCCGCCTACCCTCTGCCCTCCCCTGCTCCCGGTCCCCCTCTGTCCCCGAACTCTCCTCCCTGCTCCCTCCTGCCCTCCTCCCTGTCCCCCCTCTTTGCCACCCCACTCTTCCCCCTGCCTTCACCCCTTCCCCTGCCCCCTCCCGTTTGCCCCACTCCCCTCCCCAACTGCTTGGGGGACCCCTCTGAAAAACAGCCTTTAAATTATCATCTTATCCTAGTGCTCCAAATAAAGTGCAGTTTCATGGTCCCAGGAACCAAAGAACATTTATTTGCCCCAACAGAGAGGGAGGAAGAAGGCAGAGAAGGTGAGACAGGCCTTCACATGATTCACACTGGATAGCTAGCTTATTTTAGGACTAAAACCTTCAAGGGTCAAAATTCATGATTTGGAAAAATAAGATGTCCACATGTCAGTTGATTTCTGCAGCACGTGGGGGAACGTGTCCATGACGGATTTCCATGACTGCTTTCAGATGTTAACAATTTCATTTTGGGAAAATACAGGTGAATAATTGGAAACAACATAATTTTTAACAAAAAGATGTGTGTGTGTGTGTGTGTGTGTGTGTGTGTGTGTGTGTGTGTTTGTAGGGCGGCTTGTCCTCTGCCCATCATTGTTTCCTGCATTCTCTGGGACTAGTTCCGCAGGGCAGAGAGCTTTCCAGGGCTCAGATTGGTTGTGGGGCTACAGAGACTGATCAAGTCCTGTTTCCCAGGGCCCTCCTGTTCCTCAGCTGCTCTTCCTGCCACGTGATATTAGGAGAAGCTCTGAGGCAAGATTTCAGTCCCTTTACTTGCCTCCTCCGAGGCGGTGGGTCAGTGCACCTGGTTTGCAGAGAGGAGGCGTGGGGTGCCCGCTCCCACACAGGGGCGGCTGCGTGTCCTTCCAGGTGAGCCCGTGATCACACCGGAGAGAAGGGTTCTCTCAACAGCCCCTAGAGGAGTTCACTTAGCAAGCTCGAGGCCCCTGTGTGCCCCCGTCCGCTAAGGCATGGGTGCAACCGCTCTCGTGCTGGTGAGAATTTGCATGATACACACAAGAGATGGAGCCCGGGCCTCATTCCCCCTCAGAGGAACGCATGCCTCTCGCCAGCCGCAAGGGGCAGGGGCTCACTCGTCACCAGGCCGAAGTGCGCGTGCCTGGTGTCACTAGACCACTAGACGTGAGGGCGGGCAGGTTACCTTCCAGGAGGTGTGTGTGCCTGCTGTCCACAGAGCATATGTGGACGTCCCCATCATACCCGGGGATGTGCGCGAGCAAGCAGCCGTTGGCACACGGAAGAGGCGCAGGCGTTCACCTGGGCACCTGTGGCTCGCCGTGCCCTGTACCCCGCCCTGCCACCGAGTCTGACCTGCCCACAGAGTAGCCCAGGAAGGACACCGAAGACAAGCACTGTTTCAGAGCAGCATCCCTGGTGGCCTGGCCAGCGTGCGTGTGTGTGCATGTGTGTGTACGTGTGAGATGTGCATGTCTGTATGTGTGCACGTGTGTGCATGGGTGAGTGTGTATGTGTGAAAGACTGTGCATGCATGTGTGTGGTCATATGCATGTGTGAGTGTGTATGTGCATATGCATATGTGCATGTGTGCGTGAGCATGTGTCCGAGCATGTGTGTGAGCACATGCATGTGCGCATGCATATGTGTATGTGTGCGTGCATATGCATGTCTGTGCATGTTTGCATGTGTGTGCGTGCTCGTGTGCATGCCTGCTTCCCGTGCCTCTCTCCTCCTGCCTTATCTCCGCACGCTCGGTCCTGCTGTGCCTGGCACAGCCCCACACTGACAGGCTGCCCCTGCAAAACAACCTTCCTCAAACAAAGCAGGCCTCCCTGTTTCTCTTATGATAACATCTCCCGATCTCATTATTGATTATCTGCTTTCTTGGGTCTTGTTTCCTGAAAGTTTGACATGGGGCAACAGAGGTGACAAAAGATCAGCCCCGGGCTCTGGGGATGAAGGGGCCGGTCCCGAGATCAGCATCCAGGGTAGGGGCTGCAGGGTTTGGCCCAAGCATTAGATGCTGTCTGGACTTAATCTCTCCCTCCTTTATCTGGAATCTGCCCTGATCCCTCCCAGGCAATCTACCAGCCTTGTCATTGATTTCTATCACTTAAATGCGCCCCTGTGGAGAACTACTTTTTGAGTGATGAATCAGCAGCTTGGTTAAACCATTGTGCGCATCCCCTAATGAGAAGATAGCTGTCTAAACACCAAGGAAACTACCATCAACACCCTGCAGATCTCCATCAGTCTTGGGCCCGCATTGCCACGTCCTGAGGCTCTGCCCCCGTTCTTAGTGTCGGTGTCTTACAGCTAGGTGCCAGCCTGCCACCGAGTTCACAGCACCGAGCACCTGCGGGCGGGCGGCAGAGGCACCTGCCAGCCTGCCCACGGCGGGGTGGCATCCTCGGCCTCACCCGTCCCCCGAGCGCTGGGATGCCTGCCTCCAGGGGCATGGCCAAGGAGCACAGGACCGGTGTTCGGGTGTAAGACCGCCTTACTTTCCTGGTGGAGTTCCTGAGACGGAGCTCTCCAGACCAGGAAACTCTGGTGACAAGCAGAGTGTTCGAAGTGCAGCTTCTTTTCTCCACCTGCCTCCGGCCCACTCCCCATCTCTGAACCAAGGTTGGCTCTCCTTCCGTGAATTCCCCCAGGACCTGGGAGTTAGCCACTTGGGCAGAATTCCATCCGCATCCCTGGGCCCTCTATGCCTCAGAGAATCTCCAGTATTTAGCTCTGAAAGTTCCTAAATTAACCAGAATTGCTTTGGGGGGCCTTTGGCATTGCCGATGCTCCTGTCGGTTGTCTGCACAGCGAACACTGGCTGTGACAAGAAGCAGCCCCTGGACCCTCTTCAGGACTCCTGCCGCCTGCCCCGCTTGTCACTGCGGTGACACTGGAGGCTGAAACTCCCACGCTTCAGAGGAGGCTGGGAGTCTGGGCGGGGCTTTGACATTGGGTCGAGTCTCTCACAGGTGCTAATGGTGTGCGATGTTCTTGGATGTTGTCTTGCTGGACAAGGCCCCGGCCCTTTGCTTCCCTCTCCATGCTACTCTAGGAATTCTAGGGTCACAACATTCAGTGGGGTGCGTGTCTTTGAAATCGGGTACAACTGACGTACAAGAGCATTCCGGGCTTTGATCCCAGAGCAGGTGCCACGGAAAGGCTCCTGTCCCTACTCCCCTTTCCATCGTTGATGCAGATGCTCCCGAATGTAGCTGTCTTATCCTCCCCGTGGCCGGAGGCAAGCAGCGAGCACCACGCCATCCTGGGAACACCGAGGGGCCAGCAGGAAGCTGATTTTGTAGTCCTGTTGTTTATTTTTGCTCTGTACAAACTGCTTACCTCACGCGGCCTCCAGGCAGACGCTCATTTCTCCCCCTTCCAGTAGAAACAGAGAAGGTGGGGCACCTGGGTGGCTCAGCTGGTTAAGCAACTGCCTTCGGCTCAGGTCGTGATCCTGGAGACCCGGGATCGAGCCCCACATCGGGCTCCCTGCTCGGCGGGAAGCCTGCTTCTCCCTCTCTCGCTCCCCCTGCTTGTGTTCCCTCTCTGACTGTGTTTCTCTCTGTCAAATAAATAAATAAAATCTTTAAAAAAAAAAAAAAGAAAAGAAAAGAAACAGAGAAGGTGTCTGCCCCTTGCAGACTGGCCTGGATCTTCTGTGCCAATTATCATTTTGATTAATGTATAGAATTTGTTCCCCACGGAGTCCCTGGCAGAAGTACACAACTGCATCCCAAAGGGTCCATTTAGGACCCAAACTTAGGAGTCAGCCTCAGCCCCCCACCTGCCCCTCTGTCTGCTCAGCCCACCCCATCCGCTCCGGGGAGTGCCGCTGGCCCCACGTCAAAGCTCTCCGGAACCCCACTGAGTGTTCTGAGCCCTGCTGGCGCCCTTCTCCCCACGGCTGCTCCCACTCCAGCGACTGAGCCCCGCCGCAGCAGACTCGGGGATCCTCTGACAGCAACGACAACATCTCTCCCCTGCTCCTGGAAGTCCTCTGCGGCCTCTCATGAGTGCCGCACCCAAATCCCCTGTGGCCAGCAAGGCCCTTGGGATGTGTCCTGATCTCCCCACATCTTCTTCTGCCCCAGTCACACGGCTCTTTGCTAATCTTTAAAAGTCTGCACTTAGCTCATTCCTGCACCAAGAACTTTGCTCTGGTCATGAGACTCTTGTCCCAGATTCAGGCATCTGCCCCATTACTTGGCTGCAGAGAGACCCCTTCCCTACCCTTCCCCAATCACACACTGATCAGGTAAGTTGAATGGATAGAATCCTCTTATTTTATACGTTTTGGGGTTTTTATTGGTAGACGACTTTTCTGTTCTTCAAAACTCTACCCTCTGAATGAATGGCATTATCTGAGCCTGGGCTGCCTTCCTGCTCCTGGGTTGACCCTCAGTACTGAACTCTTTGACATTTTCCATAGTTGGAAGAGTTTCCAATTCATTGCACATAGAAGCTCCAAAGAGCACCAGAATGCCTCTTGCCTGACCATATTAGTCTAGAGAAAAGGATCACAGACTACAAGAGCCAAGTACTTTTTTCAAGATCAGCTAGCAGAGAAACAAATGCAGCCCTCCCCTGGGACCAGCACAGTTTTGTCCCCATGTACTGGTCCGGTGTCCTGACCCACGGGTAGTCAAGAGAGGGGAGTGAGAATAAGAGGAAAAGAGACACGAGAGATGGAGACAAGACAGGATTCTGATCAAGTCTCGTTTATTGGCAAGTTCAAGGGGGTAATTATAGGGCAGGCAGCGAGGGGAGTTTCTCTAGCAGGCAGCTCAAGTAACTAAACCACAAAAATTAGAGATAGCATAGTGAAACATGCTGCTAGCCGTCAGTGGCGTTCCAGTACGAGCTGTTTCAGGGAGTAGAGCTTGCACAAAAACAGCTTGTCAGAAGTTGGGCGCAGGTGGCCTTGCCAAGGTCTGGCTTCCCACAGCCCAGGGAAATGTCTTCCTGCAAGCACCTACCAGCAGGCATGAACTGCCCACCTCACCGTGCTCTTGTAGAAATTTCTCAGCATTTTTCCAAGCACTCCACGGCATTCCATCAGACAAGGTATCTCCAAATTTGGATATCAAAACAGACGTTTACCGTTCTGTGCGTTGACAAGAACTGTGAGAGTGGGTTGAACTTCCCTCAGGCCCCTGCCGGCCAAGTGTGTCACTAGACGTGTTCAGGGCAGCTCCCTAGGGGAGCCCTGCTCACGGCTCTGCATCGTCCGCCCCCGCCAGCAGTCCGGGGCACAACCCCCTGGTTGAATCTGTAGGTGCTCCAGAGGCTTTCAGAAACTTGCTGGCAGGAGGAAGCTTTTCCCACGCCTGTGATGGCCCACACCAGGTGACCGGCAGCACCTCATCCCCCGGGGCTCTCCTGGGCCGCACCCTCAGCATCTGTCCTCACACCTGGCCTCCTTTCCCGCGTGCCGAAACGCACACGCATGTCTCTGTCTCAGTGTTGTCTTTCCTCTCCACGAGCCAAAATGTGTCAGACGCTCCATGGCAAGCCCTCCCTGACCCTGAGTTAATGCAGATCATGAAGGACGGAGCCCAGCCAATCCCTGCTCTAACTGTGAACTTTAAGTGATGGAATGTGTACGAAATGTAGAGCACAATCCCTAGCACACAACAGGTGTTCAGCCTGCTGTTGTGTGTATCCTTAACATCACTGTTACAGCTCCTATTTTCAGCCCGTGACTCCGTGTGTCTTAGGGGTATTTCCTCATCTGAACTGAGGCATCCAGGATGATGTTCTCTCTCTCCCTCTGCCCTCCTCCCCCATCTTGACTCCACTTCCTAGATTAGTAGCACCTTGAGGGACAGCTATCCCAGAAAACAGTGTCTACAATAAGCAAGACAAAGCTTTGCCTACTGCAGTTTCTGAGTTAAAACTATGAAGGACTGTATATTGGTAGTGGTAATCTGTTGAGGAAGGCAATAAAATATATTCTGAACCAGACTGAGTTAAGGATCTAAATAAAGAGCTAACTGTGAAAACTGACGCTCAGAATTAGTATTTATGTTGCTTGTAAAAAAACATTCTGGGCTAGTCCTCGAGGCTGAGGTTTCCCATGAAACCCAGGGATTGAAAACTACAGCCGCTGGGCCCAATGAGACCTTCCACCTGTTTTTGTAAATAAAGTTTTATTGGAACACAGCCACACTCACCAGCTCATGTATCGCCCACAGATGTTATCACATGGCCGTGGCAGAGCTGGGTCGTGGTTCCAAGGACCACGTGTGGCTCCTGAAGCCGAGAAGACTGGCTACCTGACCCTTCGCAGCACAAGTCTGCCAACCTGCTCTAGGCCCACGACAGACCTCCCAAACCAGTCCCAGGCTCTCTGGACACAGACAACGGAGAGGACAGACTCAGTGCCAAGTGACCCTGTGAGAAGCCCAGCCCAAGGATCCTTGCGTTCAGCACGTGATGGTTTGCCTAAAACAACCATACAAGACAGGTCCCCCTTTGGGGCAGAATTTCTTCACCTACAAAATATGGGGTCTGCTCCTAAGTTCCCAGGCCTGCCACCTGCTCTTCAGGGCTGGGGCTTCAACTATTCGTTACTAAAACTGTGAGAAGCCCAGTTGAGATAAGGTTGAGATAACTAAACCACAAAAATTAGAGATAGCATAGTGAAACATGCTGCTAGCCGTCAGTGGCATTAAAGGCGGGGATTATGTTAAAACATAAAACATTGATATCACGTCCAATTTTTGTCCCAAACCAATGAGTCTCACTCAGTTACAATCTCATATGTCTGCAGTCAAAGTTTTACCTTTTACAGTAAATTTTATTCCTCGTGTTTGGGGAGCATCTTGTGTGAATCATGTAACTGAGGGTAAATACATTTTAAAATTGTTCCTGATTTTCAACAGAGGGACCGTGTTTGTCAGACCCATCCTCCTAAGGGTCCCGACGTTGGTTTCTTTGAACATTTTTGCTCTGATTTTATCTTAAGACACAACCAACAATGCTGTTTCACCCAACACAGTTAAGAGTTCCACACTTATGTTCACGCATCCCTCGGAGGGTGAGCTCAGCGCTGGTTTGTGGGGGAGGGACTGGACAGGAAAGGGGACACAGAGAAAGAAGTCCGTCCACACCCGGTTACTGGAGGAAGTCCGTCCACACCCGGTTACTGGAGGAAGCATCTGCTGTAGGACCATGAGGGCTCCACGGCCCTAACTGAAGTTCAGGAGGGTGTTAGGATGAAAGGTGAGTCTATTTGGAAGACAATGTTGGGACTTCAGGGGTGTAGTAAGATCCTGTCACTGAGAGCGGGAGGATGGGTGTGCACAGGCCCCCGGACTAGCCAGGCCGGGCCACCAGCTCGCCCCGCCGTGGAGACTTGGGGGAGGAGGCATTACAGCCAGCTGACGATGGGACTGTCCACTGAGACACCACATTTACCTGAGACACGTATGATTATTCCCGGTTCCGCAGGAGAGGAAAGCATTGAAAAACCTCCTTCAAGTGTGTCTTTAAATTACACTTGAGTTTCCCCTGCCATGAGGTATCCGTGCAAAGAATTCATTAATCCAGTTGTGCATCGGACGGTTCCATGGCCAACAGAAGGGTGGTGGCGGCCAGTTCCCACAGCCCCGCTGGGCAGCCAGGCCACGTGGGACAATCCTGGGCCGACTCCAGCCCAGAACAGTTTTTATTTTCATTTGGCCTTGGTTTCTCCATTTTTGAGACTGGCAGCCAGGCCACGTGGGACAATCCTGGGCCGACTCCAGCCCAGAACAGTTTTTATTTTCATTTGGCCTTGGTTTCTCCATTTTTGAGACAACTTTCTTGTGAGGAAGACCTTAGTCCTCCCGCCATCTTGCCACGCTTGAACTAAGGATTAGCATCTTGTGAAATAAAATCATGCCTCGACCACCGCCTATGAGTCCAGAGTCGGATGTCTCCCCGGGACACATAACCCAGGGCACAGGTAGCCCTTGGTATTCTCAACCAGTCCCTGGCAACTCATTAGTATTTAAATATATGCTAATTTCATCAAGGTGTGAAAAGATCTTTTTCTTGCATAAACATGAAATGACCATATTACTATTCAACTAGATTTTTTTCTTCTCTTTTTAACCCAAGAAAAGCTTGCTGTGATTTAACAAAAGGGAAGGTGGAAATTAAGAAAAAAAATCTAGAAAAAGTTATAAGGGAAACTTGTTTACTTCATATTGCAAATATTGTATGTAAAACACGGTGACCAGAGAAATATTGCACTTAGGTCTGTCACTAGGGATCACCCCTGGGCACCGAGAGTCTTATAAGTTCAAAGTAACATCCCAAAATGTCATTTACACACATGTAACCGCATCTGCCACTACCATGACCTACGTTTTCTAGATGGCATGATAAAATGCTGCTTGATATCTGAGACCATCTCCCGGCCCTGGGATCTTACCATTATCGGTTATGGATTAAAAGTTTAAAAAAAAGAAAGAAAGGAAGAAAGGAAGAAAGAAAACCTACAAAATTGGTCAACATTCACTTAGGTGACAATAGCACTTACACACGTTCACTAAATGACCAGGTAGCTCCGGTGCCCGGCAGACTTCCGGAGAGCAGTCATCCTAGAAGTGGGGTGCTGGCTCTTCTGGGTAGCCACCCCCACCCCCCAGGATCTGCCCTGCACCGAGCAAGAAGGCCTCCACTGCCCCACCGTCCCTGGCCTCTTGCAGCAGCTGCAGTCTTGCTGAAGACCTTCTAAGTGGCTCGACAAGGCACATAATAAAGGCCTGGTCTTACACTGCCCTCATGATCCCCTTTAATAGTGTTAAAAGGCCGCCTGGTGAGTGCTCCTCCGGATGGTAGACTGTGGGTCCTATAGATTTGCTGTCATTCAGCTAGTGCCTGGGATGCCATGCGGCTGGGAGGCTGGCTCGCAGGGGTTAAGTGCCCCTGCCTCTAGGCTGCCTCCCGAAGGTGGAGGTGCCACAGGCCCCTCTCTGTGCTGATGACACGATGGATTGTCCCTGTCACTCTCGGTACACTCAGTGTCACTCTGCCACTGATAAGAGGGCTGCCCTCCTCCAGGCGGAGAGGAGGCTATTTTTCTCCCTGATTTTAGGGGAAGAGCTCTTACAGGTGTCTTTTCCAGGGGGCCTTGAGAAGATGTCTTACTTGGATAGACTCAAAGGATCCATCTAGATAAACTAATTCTACTCCCTCGGTTTGGAAACACACCATCTGCCCATTTGCATGGGAAACGACCACCTTTCTAAAAGTGGCTTTCATGTTTTGTAGCGTGAGAGTGAGACACCAAGGAACCTTTTTTTGAAATTTTCACAGAATCTTATATATGCTCCCACATGCCAGTCCTGGAGCAGACTCCTGCAGCCGCTTCTGGGGTCTGTCTCCTGAGGAGCCGGACTTCCCTGGGACTGAGCAGGGGGAGAGTAGCGTTCAGAGCATCTCAGCAGGACCAAATCTAACTTCTACTTGCAGAAGCTCACAAGCAAACCATTTGTCTCAGGCACAAAACTTTCTGCTCAAGGAGGCGGAGGGCAACGGTGGCCCGGACCCCTTCTCTGGTGGCTCCCTTGGCAGGGGCCCCTCGGGGCGGAGCACTCCACGGGGTGCAAGAAGGCTGTGGAGACCCCCTCCTGGAGCAGAGCTCCCCCCCACCACACACTTTGTTGATGTTCTCCAGCCACACGGGGTGTATTTACCTCCTAGACCTCTCTGTTTTCTTCATGTGCTTATACTTTCTGCAAAATTGTGTACGATTTTGAGACTGAGCCAGGAGTGAGCTGTCTCCGTGAGAGGGGCCCACTCAGCCTGCCCCACGGGGTTGGTGATAACAACAAAAAAATCATCCTGCTGAGGTGGGCGGTGAGCTTTGGTTTGAAGTTTTAATCAGGTCTAAATGGAAAGTTATTGACGAGGACGGTGGGGTCTGCATTTTAATCCCTGGAAGCTCCCCCCCTCTGCCTTTATTGCCCGCGGTGTGGCCTCAGACGGCGCAGCGTTTCTAACATACATAATGAGCTCAATGTCAAACTGTTGGGGCTTTTGTCTTTAACAATAAGCATTTAGCTCAACTAAATGAATAGAAATTGCTTTAGTGAATTACAAAAGCCAAGGTCTTTTCAGTGCAGCAAGGCCGGACTTTCAACATTGTTATTTTCTACAAATGTCGTAACTTAAAATTGGACTTAATATGCAACAAATTCATTTAGTGTTTAAAGTAAAACAAATCATCAGTAAATCAAAGTATCTGCTGATGGGTTATGAAAATTCTCTCCAGGTTAAAAAAATACATGTCTATGCAATCTAAGTGCATTCCTAGATTCCTTTGACTCGGAGCCTGAAATACCCTCAGCGGTATCTGCTACTCTCCCGGCTTCGGTGGCCGAGTTTTAAGGCGCCCCCTGCACCGCCCGGCTCCCCTGGGGTGGGACGGTTTCTCCAGCCTCCACAAACAAGGGCCGGTCGCCTTCCATGGAAACTGGGACTGGCATTCCCAAACGTACAGCGAGTGGCCACCCCTCCCCCGCCAGAACTCCCTCCGCCCTCGCCCCCGTCCTGCAGTTGCCGAGCGAGGTCTGAATGCTTTCCCTAAATCTCTGTAATCCAATAAGCTTCTGTGTTTAGCAGCTTGTTTTGAAACTTGTATAGCACCCAGCCTGTGTCTCCTACCGTCGCTTGCAGGCAGGTGAGCGCCCGAGGGCCCGATCATTATTCAAGGCGAGAGGCCTGCTCAGCCCCAACCAGAATGTAATTTGTAATTAACTGTCATTTACTTCTGTCTGCATTGACTAGTTGTTCAAAAGACAATGTAACTGGGCTGGTCACTCGTTTTCCTTTGTTGTGGATATAATGTCTCTCAGATCTGGTTGTTTTCATAATATTTAGAAACCCGGGGCTTACTCTCTTGAAACCAGAAGGAGAAGGGGAATTCACTGAAATAAATCCAACACAGATAATTTGTTATGCCAAGGCACATCAAACATTCTATTTGATGAAATGGGATAAACCGTCTTACAGAAGCAGCACATCCCGTTTAAGCCAGATAATTTAAATGACCGAATGGGTGCTCTCCCGAAGCACATCTTTTAAAATGCAGTCTTCAAAGGGCGATCTGTTCTGGAGCTCTGGACTCTAATTTATGCTCACTTTTTCAGTTTAATTATTTGCTTGTCACACTTTTCATTAGGAGAAAAACAAACAGAATGTGCGGATGGGCCTTCGATTGGGTCTGTGTTTCCAAGATTGTCAAGTAATTCCAAGTCTGACGACTTGTAAATTAACAAAGCTTACAGGCCACTGGAACAGAAAAGACTATGGAAGTATTAAGAGGTTTTAAAAGAAAACATCAGGCGTCTTTGCAATTAGAGCCCTAACAAGTAGGCTCTCCTTCCTCCGCGTCTGGGGCAGGGGGGTGGGGGCTGGGTTACAAAGGTCTTGAGGGAGAGTCCATAGATCATCTTAAATGTTTAACATTTTCCCTCAGAAATCTCAAGTCCTCCTGCAAACGGGAATGTGTGAATTTTGAAATGCTGCGTGCTACTTTTATTTTCCGCCTAAAGGTGCCATGCTGGGGTGTCTAGCGTCAGGCGAGTAAAGATGAAGAGTGCCATTGTGTGTCTGTGAATGGAACCTACCCCCTGGGTCCTCTCGCCCTGAAAGCCAGGCTCTTGAGCGAAGCTACTTCCCTCATCACAAGGCTGCAGAGGCACTGGATTGCCTGCTTATCTTGGAAAGCATGGAGCCATTTCAATTCAGAGGTATTGGTCCCCATAACATTATTTTCCAATGCTTCGAGCAAATGAGGTCTATGCACAGAAAGCAACCTGGACTGACGGGCAGAGCGTTCCATCAGTTTCAGCCCCAACCCGGAAGGGTGGGCCGGCCCTCACTCCGGGCATTGTTTCCCCGTCACTTAGAACCCTGGAGAGCCCCAAGTCCTGCTCGGACACCGGGAGAGCCAAAACATCCCCACGTGTACAGAGACCTCTGCGGACTAGGGACCCTGTGTCTGGGTGGGGAGAGAGCCTGGCGGTGGGGGGAGGTTTTGTTTAGACCAAAGCAATGAAGCCTGCACCACCAGGGAGTCTCCCAGGGAGGGTCCCAGCCGGTCAGGCTGGAGGGGCGGGGTGCTGCACGCCACCCCACGGGTCCCCAGCTTCTGAGAAATGAAGCAGTGACAGCGGCAAGGCAGCTCAAAGCCAGCCGCTCGGCAGTATTAGAATGCATTTCACGCTCGGCTTCCTCAAAACTGCAGAGCTCAAATTTACACCTTATTTGATGCGCTTCTCCCTGCTGTTAATTGGTAAAGGCAGCACTGACCCTTTTGATCTGGGCTACAAGCCTCTAAATGCCGAGGTCCCGCTAAACTGTTTAGCAGGATGGCCCAGCAGTGGCCCTGGACGACCACGCTTCTCTTCTTCTCTAGTCTTTTCTCTTTTTCTTTCTTGGCTTCCCTGCCTTTGGTTTATATCCAAGTTGCACAGAAATAAGAGATGACAGTTGTTATAGATATGGTGGTTTAATTACTTGTCAGCTTAAGGCGGGTATCTCGGCCAGCCGGCGGAAGGGCTTAACTTTGTCCCAGTAGCTTAAAACCTGACCAACTGCTACAGCTTCCCTATTTAGCCCTAGACTCTGGATACATTTAAGATAACAAATAAAATAGACGAGCAGTCCCTCTGACTTGCTAGCAAAAGCCCTTGGCCTCCGTCGGCCCTGATTCCCAGGGGGTAGTGAGGGGGACATCTGAGCACACTGGTGTTTCGGGGAACACAAGCAAGTCCTCGGGCCACCTCACTGCCCTGAGACTACCCTCCCACTCCCACAGCCCCCCCTCCCCCAGTGCCAGAATGCACAGCTTGTATCCGTGAGGAGCTGGGATGAGAGTCCAGAGTAGGTTCATCTAGGTCCAACATCCCAACGCACTTGCACGGAGATGCTCTTCTCTGCCAGGAGACACAACTGATTCCTTGCATTCAATTACACTTCCCCTATTTTAATGTCAGATTAATTACCCAGCATCTGTGTTTTAAACCCACGCCACAGGCCTGCATGTCTGGCTCCTGGGTTCTGTGCCTAGGGCCCCTCCCCAGACAAACGCGGGGGTGAGAAAGGGGCCTGGCTGCTCAGCCCCCCTGTGGAGTTCAGGCCGCGCCCCACTGGCCCCACCCAGCGGGCCCCCCCCCCCGCCCCCACCAAGGTCCTCTAGGGGTTTTAGGGATTTTTTTTTT
>PITA01017750.1:0-27636 GCA_004023965.1 Spilogale gracilis | reverse complement strand
GGCCTTCACTCTTCCATATGCTCTCCAGTTCTCCTCGAGGAACACAATGCGGGCGGGGCCGTGATCCCCACGTAAACCCAGCGTCCCCAGTTTACCCAAGCGCGTACGGGAAAGGCTCTCCAAAATGCACCTTTGCCGCCTGCTTTGGTTGAGGTCAGAGGCTGCCCCCCGAGGAGCTGGAGCTCCAAGCCTGGCTGAATTCTGTCCTGTGGGGGCCTGCGTCTCCATGCTTCCACGCCCTGATCAAAAGGCTCTACCCAGAATTCTCAAGTTAAGATACGCGAACTGTACCTCGAAGGAGCTGGAAAAGTCAACTTTCACAAGTGCACAGTGAGCAGCAGCCCTGCGTTCCGGGAGGCGGACCCGCCGACGCGCAGAGGCCCGGGGGCTGCCCTGCGGCCCAGCGCGGGGGCCTCGGAGCGCTCCACCCAGGATGGCCAGGAAGAGACTTAATTTGATCTGATAGCCTCAAAGGTCACATGTTCTGTTCGCTTCTTCACAGGGCTTCCTAAGACCCGCTGCCCCTCCCCACGCCGAGTGCAGCCCCGCCCGAGGAGGGATGCCTTCTTCGCAGGGGCCACGGCTGCATCCCGCGTGCGCCCCACGCTGCGCCCCAGGGGCCACGCCGCTGGTCACGTGGGTGCCTTTGCCCGCTCATCTTTGGCTTGGAAGGTTCCCGCCCAGGTCTCATGTTTACAAACAAAATAACACAAGGCAAAAGGCAAACAAACCAACAAACAAAAAGCCCAAACCACCAAAAAAAAAAAAAAGTAAACAAACAAACCAACCCCTCAAGCACGGAGCGGAAGAAGGAGAAGGTTAAATGTTACCAGTTGCTGGTAAAAGTCCAGCCTCGCTCTCGGCGGCTATTTGACATTGCTGAAGGTTCCGTCTTGATTACTTTCAATAAAACTCAAAGTAAGGATGACTGCCTTGGCTCACTAAGCAACAAGGTTTATCACTAATTACGATCCTTTATTACCAGTAGTTTAATAGGCTTATGATAGGTCATAAAACAGTTCGGCATGGGAGGACATAAAAGGAATGACATCTTAATATCTATTCATTGTAATCATTTTATGATCTTTAATGGTAGTATTTTTTTATTAAAATATGTACATATGCCTTTACATGGACTATGTTGCCACCAGAACGGGGAGGCGGAGCGAAAGCCACATAAATATGCACTAAAATACTTAATGAGGCATTCTGCAAACTTCCATTGTCAGAGGCATGTCGACTACATCACATGTGTGCAGTCTCATTATGGGTAATTATAATAAAATTATAAGTGCTATAATAATTCTAACCTTGAAGGCACAATAAAGGATGGTTATATTTGCCTTCCTAGCCCACACATCTGAGGCATTTTCTTCATTAATTATATTTCACATAAGAATAATTACTCTGTGTAAGACCGAAATTCCAAGGCATGTGCTAGATTCTGTGAACTCCAGCCTTCCCCTAGTGAGCTAATTATATTACACCTCACCTTACATGGGGAGAGATGCAATATGTAATTTACATGGCTTGAAAGAGGGTATTTGTTGTTGATCTTAATTTTATTTTGTAACCCAATTAGTAAAGTAAATAAATTGAGAAAAGACAAGCTTATCAGTTGACTGCACCAAGGCCCCGTCTCCACAGCAGGGCTGGCCCATCTGAGTGCTGTCCTTCCCCCCGGGCCCACCTCTCATCCCCAGGCCGGCCCTCTGGCAGAACGCAGGCTCTGGAGAGCGTCAGTTTGCGGGCAGTGCTGTGGGAGAGTCACTGCAGACCTGCATTCCTTTTGTTCCATCTCTCCTCGGAAAACTATTCGTTGGTGCAGTTATGGCCTACATATTGGATTCCATTTTTCTGGCCCAGGGACCAGCACAGTCCTGGATCTCAGAATGGTCCATGATTTGAGAATTTGAAAGGAGCACCGGGAGGACGACTTTGTTACTTGTATAAAATACAGATTGTATTTGTCAAGTTTAATATTTACCGAGTTTACTGGGCTTCCTCATTTAGGGATGTCTCCTGAGCACCTTCTTAGGAACAGCAGCCTCTGTCCACACACACACACACACACACACACACACACACACACACACACACACTCTGTTCATGCAAACATTCTCAGAGAATCTGCTCCCAGTCCTAGAATGATTACTGGAGTCCCGGAGTCTGAGACCCTGCCCCCGCCGGCCACCCCCTCTCCCACAGCCTGCTCAGGCGAGTCTCACTCCCCCTCTTAGGAATTCTGCTTTAGAAGACCCACCTTCCAAGCATTTTGGAATCATACTGGAATTCAAAAGAAAAAGTGGCAAAAACTGCAGTGAAATTTTACTAATTTAAATGAATTAGACAAAGTCCATTTAAATCAGAGAGCATGTTGTGGACACACATTTTCTAAGTTTCTAGTGTAATAGTAACTTAGCGAAGGCCAAAACAAAAACAAAAACAAAATAGAGAAAGGAAGAGAAAGAAAAAGCCCAGCTGAGGTTCTCAAGGGAATTACTTTAGTGAATAGACCGGAATGATTTGTAATTAGCATATAAATTGTATGCATGTAAATGATGCTTCTAAAAGGTATTTGAAAAGTTTATTTTCTTAAGTATTTCAAATCAGACCCCCTGCACCCTTGTTTACAGTGCTGATTTGCACTTTCATGAAAGAGATTTGCGGTGTAAAGAGGAACCTGGGTCTGGCTTCTCCCTCCCACCCTCAGCGGGCTTTATCACAAATTACAAATTAGTGGCATTCAAATTAATGAGGTTTTTACAGTATTCAGTCAAATCATTCAATAAAAAGCTTTAATTCAAACACTGGAGCTTGATTATTATAATTTATTTAAATGCAATGCACTGTTTGCTAAATTTCATAGGACTGGAATCAACATGTAATTTAAAGTTCATTTTAACACAGAGGAGCCGAACCTCCACTCTTCTCTGTAAGACAACAGTTAGATACCTCATAGAAACACAATGCAACTGCGATAGGGGAACAGCCAGCTCTGAGGACATGCAGCCCGGGGGAAGGGTCAGATCAGCAGGACCCAGGGTGTGGACTGCCGCCGAGGATTCTGACCCTCAAGGCATCTGCTTAGGTAAACACCACTAGAAAGGGGTTCAGCTGCCCGGCCATTTCTTCTGCACCTGCAGAAAGGAGCAGCAATAACCCTTTCCTGTTACCGACTTGCCGCCTCTTGCCAATGGATAGCACAGAGCTCTGGAGCGATCTTCCAGTCTGTGGGCCCGTGTGCATTTGGGCGTTGGCTGGTTGTAGTCGAGGAACGAGGAACGGGCATATTTTCTGCAGGGATGGAGCCCTTCTGCTTGGGATGGGGGGTCCACCCTCTCTAGGCTGAAGGCCCCTGGCACAGCCGGCCTTCCCTTGTTTATCCCGCAGGGCAGACACTTCCTTTGTCTGTTGAGTTTGTGTTCCCTGAGACAGTACCCGCATCAGGCTGTCTTCATCCATCACTGAGCTGTCCATCCTCTCTGAGATGTCGTAGGTTTGATTTACCTTTAATCAAACTTATTTTACAGGTAAAATAAAGAACTCTAGATGATCCAATTCAACTAGTTTGGGAAAAACGATATTTTGTATGACGTGAGGGCAAATGTTTCACAGAATCACAGGGTCAGCAAGCAGGAGTCCGATCATCACCCAGCCCGCCCGCCCCCAGGGACCACGGCGTCAGATTCCCCGCCAGCAGCCCTGCTGGAAAGGGCCTGTTTTTATTTGCTCTGGTTGGCCATGTGGGGGTTACAACTTTTTGTTCCTTTTTTTTTAAGTCAAAGAGAAAACAGGTGTCTAGATGTTATTGTGATTTACTTTATTCACTGATTGGGAAGGGAGTTTTATCCTCTTATTTAGGTAACGTTGACATTTTTACCAATATTTTATTCCTGTGACCTCTGAGTTCACATCTTGTGTTCTCTTTTTCCTGGTAAACTCTTTTCTTTATTGACTTCTGAAAGTCCTTTATGCTGCCAAGAAAACAGGCCCTCGCCCCAGGAATTGGGAATTGGGAAACTGGTAAAGTGGGGAAGAGTATCAGGGAGGGCGGGGAGAGTGACTGAGTGGGGGGTAAGGACCCCGGGCTCCAGGGGTCCCTGTCCCTGTCCCTGTCTCTCCGGACAGCGACATCTGGGTCGGGTGTCCTTTGAGCCCCATGGTCCCCTGTCTCTCCGGACAGCGACATCTGGGTCGGGTGTCCTTTGAGCTTCTGAGCCTCTATGACACAGTAGTACATAAATTCTGTTATGTCCAGTTTGCATTCACTTGGAGGTGTACATAGAATGAATTATTGTTCTCAGGCCCATGGCTGCCTTGAGATGGGCCCTGAAACCCTCCTGTCCTTGACAATCAGCATAAAACTTGACTGAGTTTTCGGAAGTTACAAGAGAGCCAACACAAGCAAATGTTTGTCTGTCCTTCACATCAACAAAATGGACAAATGAGCCCAGTTTCCTTTCAGTGTAGAAATCAGAAACTGTGGTGGGGGGGGTGCTTTTGCAGGGAAACCTCTACTCTCTCACCTTCCCAGCTGGTCGGTCGGATGGGGTGGAGGCAGAGGGATGGTCTCCTTGGATTGTGGTTTCCCCTCCCGCCCCCCACCCCGTGGGGCACTGTGCCACCCACGGACAACTGGCAACGTCTAGGTGCGGTATCAGCCCTTACCACCGAGGACGGTCTGCTCCTGGCATGGAGATGGGGGAGGCCAGGGACGCTGCTCCCCATTTCTCAGAGCAGGGGGGACATATCTGGGCCGCCCATCCGTCGTGAGGAGGCTGACAGTGCAGTCCTAGATGAGAAGAGGTTGTGGGAACAGAAGCTGTGGGAACAGAAGCCCGGGCTCCAGCCCCCAGACCGCCCTGCCTCCCAGGGGCTCCTTCCCCGCCCCCCGGGGGGCCTCCCAGCAGACAGCACGGTGGGTCCTGGGGGCCATCTGCTCCTCACCGTCAGCATGGGTCCTCCTACCCACCGTCTCCAGGTCCAGTGCTGAGTGGGGCCAGGCCCCGGCCCTCTCCTCACACCAAATCCCCTCCGCATCTCTCCATGACTCAGCACCGCCTCGCCGGGGATTGCTCCCAGTGTTAATGAGTTCCTGATCAACCATTGTCTGAAGAACTCCAAGGACTCAGACACACATTAGAGTGTGTCTCCCTTTTAGTATGAAAATGGTTTTAAACCTTTTAATTACATATTAAATATTAATATTTTATATATACGTGTAAATACGCATTAAGGCTCTCAAACAGAAAGCTTTCAGAAGCACAAGGCGTGTGCCATCTTCTAGGGGAGCAGGCATGGGGCAGATTCCTCGCTGTGCCAGGAGGGACCCCATCAGTCAGCCTAGCATGCGTTCGGCCTCGCCGGTGACCTGCACAGACAGACACACGCCGGCCGGCCGGCCGACGCTCTGGGAGAGGCGATGGAAGCTGGATCTGGTGGCCCGGTCTGGAGCAGAGCCACGGGCGCTGTAATTCAGGTTTACGTGGCAAGAGCCCCCCAGGGAGACGCTTCCCCCGCATCCATACTGACCTCCTAGAAATGTGAGGGCTGATTTTCTGCTCTAGGGGGACAGTGCTGAGCTGTCCCTGGGGTTCCAGAACAGTGATCTGAAGCCGGCATGTCAGATTCCCCTGCACAACCTGGAAACCAATCACCCACGCCAGGCTGCACCCCAGACCTTCGGAACTGGAGTCCAAGAGACGGCAGTTCTATTTATTGTTAAGCCCGTCTAGGTGACTCTGATTTTCAGACAGAGGCCAAAGAGCCCCCATGGGCTGGGGACTTGGTGCTGTGCCTGGTAGGGCTGTGAGAGCAAGATGTCCTCAAGTAAAGACCAAGCTGGGGACAGAGAATTTCTGGTCAAGTGCGGGGCCACGTGTGTTCTTGGGAGCACCCAATGGGTACCCAGAGGTGCAGGGAGGATTTTTGTGTGTTTCCCTTTTTCCTAAAATATTTCAAAGAGGCTTTCTGTTTCCACTTACAAACAGGCTGTGCCTCATCGAATTTGTTCTTCTGGGAGACGAAAATAAGAATGTTAACAAGGCAGCAGATGATCTGGGGGACAAAGAAGGCAGAAATGAAGTGTCCGCTGAGAACTGTCTTGGTTACTTCCAGTCACATGGTTCACCACTCCCAGCAGATGCCATAGCTGATTATTCTCGTTTATGCTTTCATCTTTCCCATAAATGCTTCTCTAGATTGTGATCTTATGAATTTGCTCTTATGAGAATTAATAGGCCATTAATGACGCTTTGGGAAATACTTGGTAATGGAAGTTACTTTCAAAGGGACAGAAATAGGGCGCCTGGGTGGCTTAGTGGGTTAAACCTCTGCCTTCAGCTCAGGTCATGATCTCAGGGTCCTGGGATCGAGGCCCACATCGGGCTCTCTGCTCAGCAGGGAGCCTGCTTCCTCCTTTCTCTCTGCCTGCCTCTCTGCCTACTTGTGATCTCTCTGTCAAATAAATAAATAAAATCTTTTTTAAAAAAGATTACATTTATCATGATAAACATTGATGTTCATTGATAATATACAGAAAAAAAGGGACAGAAATTTATTTTAAAAATGAGACCTACTTAAAATAAGTTTCAAGTCAGTAGCTGAGCTCTTGAATTAGAACTCAATATATTTTGTCTTCTTTATCTTTTTCATGTGCAAATATAATGCAAGTAGCTATATAAATATAACGTTTATGTATACATTTATATACATAAATAGGCATAGTGATAATTTATTAATTGTAAATTTTTTAAAGATTTTATTTATTTGACAGAGAGAGGCAGTGAAAGAGAGAGCACAAGCAGGGGATGCTGCAGGACGGGGGAGAGGGAGAAGCAAGCCTCCCACTGAGCAGGGAGCCCAATGCAGGACTCCATCCCAGGACCCTGGAATCATGACCTGAGCCAAAGGCAGATGCTTAACCAAATGAGCCACCCGGGTGTCCCTATTTATTGTTTTCTTATTTATGCATTTTTTTAATTGTATGTATGTATGCATGTATTTGTTTACTTTTTTTTTTTATTTGACACAGAGGGAGTACACAAGCAGGGGGATAACAGGCCGAAGGAGGGAGACAAGCAGGCTTTCCACTGAGCAAGAAGCTGGCTGTGGGCTTGATTCCAGGACCCCAAGATAATGACCTGAGCCAAAGGCAGAGGCTCAACTGACTGAGACACCTAGGTGCCCCTTTAGGTATTTTATTTAGTTACTTGAGAGAGAGAGAGAGCACTGGGGGAGTGTCAGAGGGAGAGGGACAGGAGCAGGGAGGGTGTGGGGCTGGATCCGAGGACCCTGAGATTGTGACCTCTTAATATCCCCAGAGTATGGGAGAGCCTCACCCAATCAGTTGAAGCTATGGGAACCAAGGCTGTGATTTCCCAAAAAAGTAGCCATTCTGCGTCACAACTACCACAGAGAAGCTGTCAGACACATGAAAAGTCGCTGAACATCACAGATCATCAAGTACATGCATATCAAAACCACAATGAAAGATGACCTCACACCTGTCAGAATGGTTAAAATTAACAACACAAGAAGCACGTGTTGACAAAGATGCAGAGAAAGGGGAACTTTGGGGCAGTGTTGGTGGGAATGCAAACGGGTGAACTCTAGGAATGTATGGAGATTCCTCAAACAGTGAAAAGTAGGACTACTTATGACCCAGCAATGCACTACTGGGTCTTTACTCAAAGACACAAAACACAGATTTGAAGGGGCACCTGCACCCCTATGCTTCCAGCGGCATGATCTACAACAGCCCAGGCTTGGAAGCCGCCCAAGAGTCCATCGACTGACGGATGGATAGACGCTACGCTAATACTGGTGTTATATATGGACTATTACTCAGCCATAAAAAAAGATTAAAATCTCGCCATTTGCAACAACATGGACGGAGCCGGTGAGCATCATGCTGCATCAGAGACAATACCATATGACCACACATGCTTGTGGAACTGAAGAAACAAAACAAACAAGCAAAGGGAAAAGATCAAAGAGATAAATTAAGAAACAGACTTTTAAGTCTGAAGAGCGAACTGGTGGGGTGGGGTGGGGTGTGGAGAATGTTGGGGATTAAGGAGCACATTTAGGATGAGCAGCGGGCATTGTATGGCCGTGCTGGTCCACTAATATGACGCTACATGTTGACTATACTGGAATTAAAATAAAAACATAAAAAAAAAAAAAAGCTGCCACCCGGAGATCTGTTTCCAGACTGCTGCTCGGTGGAATTCAGACTCAAACCTGTCGCAGTAACTCTTCCTTGAGTGCGCAGACGGCTTCCTGCCTTCCGGACTACACAGGCCAGTCCCCAGCATCATGTGAGTCAGCGCCTAAAAAGGAATTCACTTCTAAAAACAAATCATTCTCTTATACAGGAAAAAGACATATAAAATATATCTCCCCGTGGTCCCTCTCTCCTTCAGGACCCTCACCGCAACTGAGCACAAGTTTGTGGGGCTTCTGGGAGGGGCAAGAAAGTCCTCCGTAAACAGTGCCCCGAACAAGGTGCCGAGAAGACTGGGGGGGTGGGGAGGACAGGCAGGGGAACCGTCTGCAGCTCTTCCTCCAGCCTGCAATTTGCCGAAGCCTGGGCTGGTCCCCTCGAGGGGCTGTTCTCCTCGCGGGGCTGTAAGTCAGGCCCCGATTAACCTTTTGGAGGTAGAGGCACCGGAATGCTCCACTCCGCGGTCTTCCCAGACCCCCCGCTGCACAAAGCGCTGTCACAGTGGCCTCTGCACAGACTGCACCGCAGAGGTTTTGTCACATCTGTCCTTCTGCCCGACATGCTGTGCATCTCTGTGGAGCTTGCAGCCCACGCCCCGCTCTCCCTGGGTGACCTTCACCTGGCGAGAAGGACGCCGCCGGCCCGCGAGGTGCGGACTCCGCGAGGTCCAGCGGGAAGGTGAGGGGTTCTCGGGGGCCAGGCGGGCAGTGGTCATGGAGGCCCCTGTGTGCCAAGGTGGGTCATGGCACTCCCGACTTCTCTCCGTGGGCCGGCGGTGGACTTGACTACTTGGTAAATTACATTTTATTAAAATGAGGGGCTTCTGTGCTTTTCAGGGTCGTCCAGGCTACTTGCGGGTCGCTGTTCTGTGTGGAGCGAGGGGAGGGCAGAAACGTCTCGGTGAGCCCAGCTGCCAGGTGCTTGGAGACCCCCGGGCTGCAGCGGAAGACCCGTGGCACCCCTGGGAAGCCACCCCGTGTCCTATCGTGGGGGAACGCTGAGGACCCGCCCATGTCTGCCCCTCCACCAGGGACGCGGGTCGGGTGCTTCCCAGGGACTCGGGGCGCTCACTCAGGGAGGATTTCCACACGGTGTCGTGTGATTCCGGGTGAGGTCACATCCCAGGTGAGGTTCCGAGGGGACAGGACCGGGCCCCGAGGCATGTGGGGGACTCCCCTGGCTGATCCCGGGGTGCTGGGGCCGATGGAGCCTCGAGGCTGCAGGAGATGCAGGCTCGCCCCCCACCCACTGAGGGCACCCACATGAGCCCAGGGTCAGAGAGGGGCAGCCCAGCAGTGAGGCCTCCGAGGTCAGTCAGGGAAGTCAGGCCTCAAGCCCCCACCCCTCTGGGCCAGCCCCTCTCCCCCCAGATCCTGGGCCCTGTTTCATTCCTTTCTTTTCCCATCAGATGGGACAGGATGGCTGGGGAGGCTGGGCTCCCCTCAGGTCAGGGGGTTCTGATAAAAACCCACAGGGTAGGTTCTTGTGAGATAGTTTATTGTGGATACAGGCCTTTTTTGGAACAGAATATTCTGGGCATATTTCAAAATGGCTCTTCTGCTCACCTCTGGCGGGGGCACGGGGGCCATTTCTCTGCCCTTCACTGTGAGATCCCAGGAGGAACCCCCTCCTTCTGTGGCTGGGCCCCAAGCTTTACCTCCTGGGAAGTCCCCACGTGCCCCCTGGGTCACCAAGCACAGCTCTGAGGCTCCCCAGCACAGGACTTGTGATGCTCTGTTCCTACCCATCTCTCTGATCTGGGAGCAGCGGGTCACCGTGTGGCCTCCCCTCTCCAGTGGGTCTCAGAAGACCTGTGGTTTTCAGTGTGTTCAGCCCTTTTCCCATGTGGACCGGAACACAGACTTCCAAGTTCCTTCTTCTCTGGCCTGGGAAGGAGAAATCTCCTGCCTTTCTCCAGGAGTCTCTAAAACCTTGTCATTCACTTGCTCCCTCCCTCCCTCGTTGCACTCAGGCTGGCTGAGCTCCCACTGTGTGCCAGCGTCTGGGGGGTCTGACCTCGAGAGAAGACAAGACAGCCCGCAGCAGCAGTGCGGAGTTGCCCGGGGGGCTGGAGGGGGCTCTGACGCAGAGGGAAGGACGGTGATTCCCATTGTGACACCCAGACAGGGCAACCAAAGACCGACTCGTGGTTGCATGTGTACGGGGGACCGCCTTTTAAGCTAAAATAATTTGCTTCTGGGTAGACTTTCCAGTAATATACCTCAGTAGGGGTGCTGTTCTCGGGGATGGGACAGGAGGGGGATGTTTCTCGAGCATCCCACGGGGCTCTCAGACACAGGTGCACAGACGTGGGCGTAGGTCTCGGGAATCCTCTTTGGATCCGAGTGACTTCCATGTGCCAAATGGGAGTGGGGGATGTTCTCTCGGCAGGAGCCTCGAGCTTTAGTTCCCCTCTGGCCTCTATGTGTAGAGATCTAATCGCATCCACTTTTCCTGCCTCTGCCACTAGGAACTGGGAAGGTTTCTCTCCTCTCAGAAAGAGGAGAGACAGGGGTGTCCACGCGTGCTGACCTCTGAACCCGAGCGTCGAGCCTCGGCAAGCAGGAGCTGGCTTCCTTGTGTCTGACTGGCACGCGGCCTCGTTGCCTGGGTACACTCTGTGCCCCCCCCCGCCCCCATGTTTCGGGCAATCGTGACTCTGTAGCACTTTGCTAAGTGGTTATTTTGTATGACTCAGGAGCACACAGAATGAGACTGTCACGGTACAAGACGACCTCTCCGTGCGTCTTGGAGAGTCTCAGTTCGTTGCTTCCATTCAAAAATTCTTGCCTGCAAACAATTTAATTTCACTGAAATGAGTTGTATCCCCAACATGAGCTGGGAGGTTAGTGGGCACCAGAACTGCGTCAGGGGGTCCCAAAGGGTGACCGCAGTTGCGCTGGGACGAGGCGGTGGGTGCTGGGCTGCACACCTGCTTCTCCCCTGCTCGCTGGGCTCCCAGGAGGTGGGCTCGCCCTCGAGTTTGATCATAACCACCCGGGGGAGCAAACTCAACGCCCTGGCCTCTCTACCGTGCTGTAACACTTCCCTTTAGTTATTCTGATAATTTATGGAAACATATTCTATATACTCCATACTACGTGTAATACATATTAGGTCTCTTACAGATAACAGACATCGTGTTTTGCCGCTAGGGCCTTCTGATTTACATATCTTTGGGTAAGCTGATGATTTACGTAAATAGACCCCCAAGTTATCGGGGATATGCAAATCACATGGCTCTTGCAGCCAAGGTAAATGTTACATAGGGACTGCTTCAGAGACAGGTGAAAATCAGCAACAGCATTATCGTGAGGGAATCAGCCTTCCTCTCAAGTCCCTTTCTGACGCGCAAGTTTCTTACTTGATCTTTCGTAGGCAATATGCTGTTGGTCCATCAGATACCAATCTTTCATTCACTTTTCTCGAGATATTTTAAAAGGATAACTTTTCAGACTTTGACAAGCCTGTGGCTTTTATAAAAGTTTCATCAGGATACTAACAGATCCGCAGCGCCCTTGCTTTGGCCTGATTTAGGGCCCCAAGATCAGTGTGACGAGCGGTCCAGGATGGCAGGACGAGCGAGAAGGCGACAGCGGGGGTGTGGGCGCCTGAGCTCTCACTCACATCTCCCAATCCCACGCTCAGCAAGTGCGTCTGAGGCCCAGAGACCCGTGTCGCCGTCACCTTTTCACACTGTGACCGACTCCTAAAATGCGGTTGCCGCTATCAGCATGTGGCTTTCCATGACGCTTTCTATTTATGTCTTTAAACTCACTGGAGTGGGGACCGGCTTGAATGGAATGGGACACAAGGAGATTTCGGAGAATAGAAATGTCTAAGTCTGTGCTTACCCGGGTGTCTGCAGTCCTGCAAACATCATCTCATTGTATACTTTAAACGGGTAAGTTTTGTTACATGAAAATTATAGCTCGATGTTAACTTTTAAAAATCTCATGCCTATCTAGTTGATTTTTGAAGCATACTGAAAATAGTTTTAGGAAAGACTTCTAAAATGCTCTGAAATTTAGAAAATTCAAACTGTAGTAAAGGAAAGCGGTTTTCAGAGTGTATAAGCCCACTGGCGCGATCGCTTCACTAACATAAAGAGCATTTTCCTCTCGAGCTGTGTGCCCCCGGAACAGGCCAGCCTCCTACCCAAGTGGGAGAGGAGGTGCAGGAAATCTAGTCTGATGAGAACACCTCCTGCTCTTTCTGCAAACACTTACCTCGCAGGGGCCCCAGAGGGGTCAGAAAATCCGGCTTTCCCATCAGACCCAGAGAGCGGTGCTCTGGAGGTGATGGGGACCAAAGCACCAGATGCTGGATGGGGAGAGTGGCTGCTGGAGCGGGACCAAAGACTCTGTTGTCCTTGAACCCATCGTAGCAAAGGAGCTCCTGGGACATTCTCCCAGGCACTGCCTCTCTCTAGTGCTCCTCCTCCTTCCCTATCGCCCTGCCCGGTGCAGAGAAGCACAGCTTTCCTCCTGGGGGTCTGGCCTTCAGCGTCAAAGCCGCTTTTCTGACCTTGACATCCAGCCCCTGCCTGACCCTCTCTAGCTGGAGTCCTCTTTGACCTTGACTGCTCCCGAAACCACCTGCTTCCCCTAATCCACGCTTCATTTAACCCAACTATCTCTGCCTGATGTCGCGTCATCACACACCACCAGCTCAAGACCCCGAAAGACATTCTGGAAGTCTGCCGCAGCCCACCAGCTGAAAGGCATAATACTTCAGGAAAGCAGGAGCGTCTGCAAGTTTACCCAGAAGACAGGAAGGCATTGGCCCTCCATCCTAGGGAGCCCGTGTATCAGACCTCCCCCTGGGTGACCCAGGCCCAGGGCCATCCTGCGCAGACCCGCATTTTGCTTACGAGTAACACCAAAGAGCTTTCGGATGGAACATATTGGATTTATTCTTCTGTGTTTTCTGCCTTCTCATCTGAGCATTAGCTGCATGTAGACAGGGCTCCAGGGCTGGTTTTGCTCACCAGCTTCTGGCTTCTAGGCAAGGCTTCTCAGAGGGGTCATGCCTGTGTTCTTCTGCGTATCAGGCCAGCCCTTCCTGCCTGACCCAGCCCATCTTCACACGCTTGGATGAAATGGGTTTCTTCCTGCCTTTCTTCTCCATACCCAGACCAAGGGTCTTTCCAGAATGAAGTTCTGAGCATTCCTTTATTTTGCTTGGAACTCTTACCCAGGTTTCCACTGCACTGGGAGAAAATCCAAAATGCTGAGTTGACCTTCAGTTGTCCCTGTGTGATCTGACTCTCCCAACAGCCTCCCACCCCATCTCAAGCCACTATCCCTTTGAGTGATGGTTTAGCCTTGCCACCTCCTCCCTCGCTGGTCTCCATCCTGAGTCCAAGGTCTATGTACCTCAGGGCCTTTGTACATGCTTCCCTTCTCCATGGGATGGCCAGGGCAGTTTTCTCATTCTCCAAGTCTCCGTTAGAATATCAAGTCCTCATGAAAGCCTTCTTGGTTCCTGGCCCAGGTAAAGTCCCTTCTGCCCCATGGCCTTGATGGAGGTGCTGTGTACAGTTGTACTTCATTCGCCGGGAGATTGCTTGCTTAAGTTCGGTCTTCCCTGGTGCAATTCCACTGCAAGAGCTCTGTCCCTAAAGCCAAGGGATAAGGCGAGGAGGCCTCCCAGAACCGTGGATGAATGGACTGTGATGTTTCCTTTGTAACAACCCCTGAAATCTGGCTAGGCTGCTTGCACGATTTTAGGAGTTCTTTGATCTTATTTAAAAGAGTTCCTACTTTCTTGGTCAGGACATATTTGAAGCTGTGTTGCGACTGGTGGTTGGATGCAAAAGAGAACGACCGTGTGGCCGGGCTCACCGAGGCTCACAACGAAGATCTCTCCAAATTCATTTGGAACAGACTTTTTGATCTCAGAACGATGCTGGCTGGATCATTCTTCATCCTGAGGGTCGTTCTGTGCACGGGTGGGTGTTCACCAACATCCCTGATCTCCACCCGGCAGGGGCCAGTCGCGCTCCCTACCCCAGTGGTGACAAGCAGAAGTGTCTCCAGACGTGGCTGAGTGTCCCCAGGAGAGCACACTGCCCTGGGATGGGAGATGCGGACGCCGACTCCATCACAGACAGCTTGCCTCGGGGTACGGAGCACCTGCCTCTGTCCCACCTACACAAATATTGACACACACTGCTTACACACATTCTTTGCATGTTATCCGTTTGGATTTTCTGCACTGAACTCCTACTAAATATTAGGATCTGTTCCTTAATTTTTTTTCTTACTGATGTATTTGAACGTTTCTAAATTTGTACAGCTTGGAAGCTCATGTCCTTAATGAGCCGTAAATCCTTCCCCTGTGCCGCACTGTGGGTCTTGTGTCTGTGACGGCTCTTTCTGTCCACAACGCCGCGGGGTCCTGGGAGCCCCTGAACCCCTCCCACTGCTGTCTCCACTCCAGTCACCCACGGGGACTTTGTGAAGGTCGGGGATACAGTCCTTGTTTGGAAAGGAAGAATTTTAAGGAGATGCTTTAAAATAATCAAGGGGCGATGGGGACCAGAGACACGGGGGGCTGTGCCGGGTGGGCCCTGAGTAGGGCCGCTGTCAGCACTGTCTGATAGATGGAGGGCTCCAGGGGCCTTGCTATTTGTTTAACACTCTTGTTCGGCTACAACTGCACACAAAACCAGCATTGAAGTGTCTCCACGAAAACATAACATAACCTGACAACGACCAGCCCACAGGGCATTGCCCAGAGAAGGCCACATTGTCCTGCTAGGCCGGGGCCCGGGCTGTGCGTCCTGGGAGGGGCAGCCGAGCGAGGCCCGGGGATGGCTTTTCAGTCCATTAGGAACTGTCTGGCCGCTTCCCGTCAGGTCAGCACTGCCCTGACCCGTTGATCCGTTGGCAGGGCAGCGGGCGGGAGTACGGCCAGGAGCACGGCTGGGAGCACACCCGGGAGCACACCCGGGAGCACACCCGGGAGCCCGGCCGGGAGCACGGCCGGGAGCACACCCGGGAGCCTGGCCGGGAGCACGGTGGGGTCCTCAGTCTGCGCCTTGGGCCTTCTTTCTCGTCCTACAGCCCAGAGAGACGTGGCCCAGCGTTCCGCACTTGCAGCTGGAGGTCTGAAAGTGCTCTGGGCGCAGCTCCGATGTGCCTGCTTCCCGGGCCTGTGGCCGGAGACTTGGGCTCCTCCGTGCCTCCCTCTGGGAGGAACCGGGACAGCCTTGCACACCCTTTGGGGCCACACCCAGGCCCCGGGATCCTCTGTGGGTTCTGCTAGTGGCTTCCCAGTGCTCTTGGAAGGAGAAAAGGTATTTCAAATGTCACTGAAGGGGCTTAATGCATTTTCTCTATGTTGTTCTTTAAACAGAGGCACCGAGGGGGTTACTATGAAGTTGTTGCTTGGCGTACCAATCAAAGCGTTTCTTAAGGTTCTGGCGGCTGGAGAACATATAAGGACGTGCAGGGACCTTAGCAAACCTAGGACTGCACACACACCTGGCATTTGGGGCTTCACGTGGCCTCTGTGAGCACAGCCCGTGTCCGTCCCCCGTCCCTTCCACACCAGCCACGCCTCACGGCTCCAGGTCCTTTAGGGTCCTGACATCTTCACCATCACAATTCTTTTTAATTGTGGTTAAAGTACATATAACACAAACTTTTCTGTTTGAAGCGTTTTTAAGTGTACAGATGAGTAGTGGTAAGTGTCTCCACAGTGCATGCCGGGACCACCACCCCCATCTCCAGGACCCTTGTGACCCTGGTTCAGTCGACCCTGTGCTCCTTAAACACGAACGCCCTCCCCCAGCCCCTGGTGCCCCCGCTTCTGCTCTCTGTCTCTACCCTCGTCCCTCCTGTATGTGGAATTCCGTCGGATCTGCCCTGTTGTCCTGCGCATTTCACTCACCACAATATCCTCACGCTCCCTGGACGCTGTCTCTTGACTTAGGATCCCTTTCTCAGTGGGAGAGACCACACCTTGTTTCTTCATTCTTCCGAATCAATGGATATGTGGGTTGTTCCCACCTTTTCCTTATCAACCTGGGTGTTCTTCGACCCTTTGGTCATTATAAAGGTACCTCCCTGTCTCTTAATCTTCTATGCTCTGGAACCCATTTTGTCCAATTATTACTGTAGTCACCTGCATTTAGGTTTGGTTTCCTTTGGTTATTGTTTGCATGATACGTATTTTTTTACTCTTTTATATTATCTTGCTTATATTGTTATTATTAAAATGGGTTTCTTGTAGAAAACATACAACTGGGTTGTTGTTTTTTTGTTTTTCTGGGTTTTTTTGTTTGTTTGTTTTTTGTTTTTGGGGGGTCATTGATTTAAAATCCTCTGTGTCAATCTCTGTTTTTTAATTGTGTTTAAAACTTTTGCATGACTCAGAGATTTTACTTATGTTTTCTGTTCCTTCTTTTTCTGTTTTATTTCGTCTGCCTTTCTATGGGCTAGCTACACACTTTTTAGTGTTCTATTTTGATTTATCTATAGTGGTGTGTGTGTGTGTGCATGTGTGTGTGTGTGTGTGTGTGTGTGTGTGTATCTGCATAGGTTGTTGAATGTTTACTCTAGGTATTGAATTATATATGCAGGACTTATCAGTATATTATTTTACTAGTTGGAAAGCAGTGCAGAATCTGACCACCCATATGCCCCTTTACCCTCCTCATTTATAATGTAATTGTTTCAAATTTCCTTTATATAGATTTAGAACCACATTGGGCAGAGTTACAGTATCTTGCTTGAGTCCGAAGCACAACAGAGGGAGCTCAAGGGAAGAGACTTTGTTACAGTACCTGTATACCTGCTAGATTCCATTGTTGTTTCTTTTCCCTAGCCTTCTTTGATCATTTTCTTTTAGGTTAGAGACATTTCCTTAGCCATTTCTCTAGGATATGTATGCTGGCAATATATGTTCTTAATTTCCCTTTAACTAAAAAATATTTTCCTTTCTTTTCTCCCAAAAAGGATATTTTTCACTGGATATAACAGCTTTTTTTTTTTCATAATTAAAACAACACAACAACAACAACAACAACAACAACCAGAAAACCACAAACCAATGTACTACTTCCTTCTGGCCTCTGTGGTTTCTGACAAGAAATCATGTATTACTTGAGCTTTTCCTCTGCGAATAAAGGATCCTTTGTGTCTCAGTGCAGTAAATATTTGGTCTTTAGTTTACAGACTTTTGACTCTGATGCATCCTGGTGTGTATTTCTTTGGATTTATTTTGCTTGAGGTCCATTAGGCCTCTTGAAATTATAGGTTTATAAATTTTGCCAAATTTGAGAAATTTTTAGTTTTTTTTCAAGTGCTATTTTTTTCAACCCTCTGCTTTCATTCTCTTTTTTCCCAGACTCCAGTGACACAAAGGCTATGTATCTGTCATTGTCCCATGTGTTTAAGGGACATTTTATTGTTTAGTCCACTCACAACTATTGATTAAAGGTGATTCATATTTTTCTCTCTTCTAGGTCATGAATTCATTCCTCTGTTCCTGCATTCTGATGATTGACCATTTACTTTATTTTACCATATTATTTAATTTTATTCACTGTATTTTTCAATTCTAAAATTTCCATATGGATTTTTTTAAGTATCTTTTATTTCTTTGCAAGGTTTCTTTTCTATTTTCCCCCCTTTGTTTCAACGAGTTCATAAAAAGCAATGTTATAATGACCATTCTAAAATCTATTTTTAGGTAATTCTCATATCTCTACCATCTCCATGTTAGAATCCATTGATTATCCTTTTCCATTCAGTTTGGGGTCTTGGTATGATGAATGAGTTTGCCTGAAACCTGAGCATCTGGGGTATTGTTTGGAGACTCTGAATCTTATTTAAACCTTCTTTTAAGTGAGTTTTCCTCGCATAGCTCTGGCAAGAGAAGCGAGGGCTTTGCCTTGGTTCTACCAGATGGAGGGAGTTGTTGAGGCTCTTCATCTGGCATCCTTCGACACCTGAGTGGGGGACTCCTGTGGGGTTCTGGATCCCCACCAGGTCTCCACTGATGTTTTCCCCTGCAGGAAAGAAGTGATGCCTCATTATGGCCTCTGAGATCAGAGTCTAGCCTTCCCATTGAGTCTTAGCTGGCCTGGTTGGGGATGAGATAACCAGTGTATTTGTTTAAGTTGTGTTTGGCTGGGTAGAATACTTTTTGTGTATATGTTTTCCATCTTGATAGGGTGTTCCTTCCCTGGTTCTCTGGCTAGAGAGCGCAGCTTGTCTTGAGGCTTCTTTTGCCTGTAACCATTGGCTTCTCCATAGTGTGAGCTCCTTTAGCTCCAAGTCTGGGATGTCTGGGGGAATAAGATGACCTGGGGAGTTCACTTCTATGTCCATCCTTGGCTCCCAAGGGGTCTAGCTGGTGTGCAGCCTTCTCGCTGTCTTTCAGGGGCTTCTCATGTTATTTTACATGTAATGTCCAGAGTTTCTAGTTGTTCTTAGTGAAAGAAATAGGAATAAGCATGTCTTTTCCATCTTTCTAAAAGCAGAAAAGACATTTTAAAGTTTTATAATGTCGTTTTTTTCATAACCCTTTAAATGGTTTCTGCAGATTCACAAATCATTTACATTTTGCTTCATTTGCTTTATCTTCCTCTCTATATGCATGCACATTCTTTTATCTTGAGCCTTTTGAAAGTAATTTGGAGATAGTATGACCTTTAACTCATAAACACCCCAACGCCTATTTCCTGTTCTTTTGTACAGCCACTTGACAAATTTCAAAATCCGATGCAATGATATCATTGCATATCATCAATATTGATGCAATGCTAAAATGTATTCTTAATTTGGGACACCAGGGTGGCTCAGTCGTTAAGGGTCTGACCTCGGCTCAGGTCATGATCTCAGGGTCCTGGAACTGAGCCCCGCATCAGGCTCCCTGCTTGGCGGGAAGCGTGCTTCTCCCTCTCTCGCTCCCCCTGCTCGTGTTCCTGCTCTCACTGTCAAGCAAATAAATAAATTCTTTAAAAAAATAAAACAAAATTTATTCCTAATATGTGTTAAAATGTCATCAATTATGTCTGTAGTGTGTCCTACAGCCCCCCCCCTTTTTAAATAAAACAGGACACTTGTGAGAGTGAAAGAGGGGCAACAGGCATAAACAAGAGCCATCTGGGCGACCCAGAGGTAGTGTCATCCCGTATTTAGGGCCTTTGAGAGAGCTGGCTTTAGCTCAAAGGAGAGAGCCTAACCATAGGACCTGCAGAATGGGGAAAGGGGGTCCAGGGGGAAAGGGGGTCTCAGCATCTGGGGGTTTGTGGTGGAGGCAAGGTCACTGTCTTCGGTCTGCTCAGAGACTCTTTCCGACACAAGAACTGAGGTGGTCAGTGGAGGGACCAGTGAGGGGCAGGGAAGGTAGGAATCTCAGAGGAAGAGACCATGCCGTCCAGGGAGTTGGAGGGTTGCCAGACATCTGCCTGCTGTCTGGCTCATATCAGAATTCTTCTTTATTTCTTTATGAAACTATTAAATATTTTCAAGCAGAACTAACACAGTAACATTTTTCACCATCAAACTTGTCTCCATAGACCACAAATCTTCAAATCAATTTGAATTCATTTTAGATTTGAGCATCCTTCTCCCACGGGGGCTCCTGGCGAGCTCAGTTGGTGAAAAGTCTGCAGAAGCTCGGGTCAGGATCCCAGCATCCCGGGATCGAGCCCCGCATCAGGTTCCCTGCTCAGCGGGGAGTCTGCTTCTCCCTCTGCCCCTCCCGCTACTCATGCTCTTTCTCTGTATCTCTCAAACAAATAAATAAAATTCTTCTCGCGCCATTTGTGCTTTTGCTTTGACACATCAGAGAGCTGTTCCATGAGGGATTACGGAGTGTCCAGGCCATGTCCAGCACTGGGGTCAACAGAACTGACCAGCGCCTCACCCTCGCGGAGGTCATCTCTCAGGGAGGCAGAGCACAAGCCAGAAACAAAGCCGACCCACCAGCTGTGTGTACGTAAGAGTGTGGCAGGCGATGGACACAACGGAGCTGGACGGAGGGCCCCAGGAGGCCACGGGCAGCTGACTGCCCGCCTCTCAGCCAGCAGGGGCAGAGCTGCCGAAGACGTGGTATGTGAGAGTGGAATGGAAATAGGTCGGAGGGGGGCCCAGGTGAGGTGTGTTCAGGCACTTGGAATGGCCAGGGCCAGAGTCTAGGGCAAGAACGTGCTTACCATACGAAAAAGCTCCATGGAGGCCAGAGAATAAGCTCCAGAGGGGCTGGCATGGGATGAGCTGGGAAAGGGAAGAGGTGGGCAGCACGAGGGGGGATCACGTGGGACATGGGCATTTCCTCTGGGTGCTGTGGGGCTCCTCAGGGAGAGAAGGGGGTGTCTGGGTCATCTTGTGGAAGGCCAGTCTGGTGGCTGGGTGACAGAGGCTCCTGGAGGCCTCATCTAAACAGGGAGGTTGGCCTGGAGCGCGGCCATGGGAGATGGCCCAGTCATAGCGGCAGCCGTGCGCGGCGAGCGGGAATGGTCTCATTCGGGGATATCCTGGACACATAACTCAGAGATCTTTTTGATGAAACAGGTGTGGCTTGGGATTTGGCCTCCACCTTCGAAAGGGTGCTGATTTCATGACCCGGGCTGGGGGTCCGAGCTGGTCTCAGGGTAGAAGAGCGGAGCCTCACCTGCAGATGTCCAGGTAGACGGAGGAGACACACTCGGGAGTCATTGTGTGGAAGGCATCTCCACCTTTGGCCTGGAGAATCGCTGCGGTTTCCGCTGCCAGGAGCGGCCAGGGAAGAGGCGAGCAGCCTACCTGGGAGCTGGTGAGAGGAAGGCCCCGCCGAGCCCTGCCAAATCCTGCACCTGCCTTCTCACAAGCTCTCCCTACTCCCTGCGGGGTTTGGGAAGCCCTGGTCCGGAGGTTCTGTGTAGACAGCAAAGAGAAGAGCCTTGAGCCCGGCGTCTAGGGCCTCTGAGGTTGACACAAGAGAGGTAGGACACCGTAAGGGAATGTCGCGGGAGACCAGGAAACACAAGGACACGGCACAGTGTCCCTGTTGCTAGTGGGACAGCGTGTGAGCCCCGGGAGGGCCCAGCAGGACCCATGCTATTTGGAGAGGGTAGAGGGAGCCAAAGTAGGAGGCAGTGTGGCCATGTCGGGAGGACCCTGGAGACTCAGGCAGGCGGAGAGACCACCCTGTGGAGAGGGCTGGCTCCCGGGTGACTGAGAGAGGGAGTGAGGGCTGGGGGCCACGCCACGCCAGGCCTACGCAAGTTTCTTACATTTTTATGTGTGTTTTGTTTTATCCCAGAGCAAGGAAAGCAGTGTTCTCCAGCCTGACGGGAAGGGATGGTGTGACATCTGTGGCCCGGGCCGTCGGGTCCCCCAAGCTCAGCGCCCTGAAGAACTTCATGCAAAACATCCATTAAATATTTGTGAAATTCAGCTCCAGCGAAAAGACAGGATTTCAAGTTTGGCCACGGAAGGCGTTGCTGGGGGCATCTGCTTAAAGCGGGACAGCGGCACGTGGACCCCAGGCCCGGGCGCTCTGGGGCGGCCTGGAATCCCCGGGACAGGACAGGAAGCAGGCTGAACTGCCTCCATCTGGGTCATGTGCGGATCTGCCCACTGTGGCTTCACATATGGTCCAAGAACACCCTCGTCCCAGGAGAGGGCGGGGGGGATGGCGACTGCACAAACTGGGAAAGGGAGCAGCATCCCAGGATACGGTCTGGGAGAGACTTGCAGCCTGTGGGGAACTGCCCCGCCTCAGCCTGGCCCGGGAACATGGAGACAGTTTTGGCCTCTGGAAAGAACATCTTCTTCCTCAACAGCGACCATACTTAGCAACAGGCCTGGGGCTCCGGCCGAGCGGGACTTCCCGCGTCCGGCGTGCGCCCTGGCAGATCCATGAAAAAGTCATTAGCGGGCCGCCCCTCCTGCCTCTGTCCGGTGGAATCGGGCCGTAAATATTGCCGCTTGTCGAGCGGGGCATCCATCTGTCCGGGTCGCCCTCACTTCCTGTCTCGGGCCATATGTTTCTGTTATTTATGTCAAGAAAATGGCATTGACACAACAGCTTCTGTTTGCATACAGTTGGGCTCCTCGGAGAGAGCGCCGTGTGCAGCCTGCACCCAGCCCGGTGATGATACAAGCGGGCGCGCGGGAAGGTGGGCTCCCCACACCTGACGGGATAAACGGGGCGCCGCGCACCTGCCGGGAGGCGGGGCGGGGCGTCCCGGAGCGGGGAGGCAGGCGGTGTGGGCCCCACCTGGCTGACGTAGTGCTATGGCCCTCGGTGTCCCTTCCATGACTATTCAAGTGATAACGAACTTTGGCCAGAGAGGCCCAGAGGGGCGTGCTCTAGGGCCGGAGGTTCGCATTCACACCTTCCCCGCACGTCTCCGTCCCTGTGCTCGCGGTCCCTGTGCTAGCGGTCCCTGTGCTCCCTGTGCTCCCTGTCCCGGTTGGCGACTGGCGACCCCCAGCAGCGATCAGGAGCGCTTTCCTGGCCAATGTTGTTCTTCAAGTTCAAAATCAGTGACTGGAAGGGAGCATAGCTTTGACCAGCTCGTCATGGCCGTCTCCCGGATTAAACTCACATTTTCACCTTGTTTTATGTAGATTCAAGCGCGCAAGGGGGAAAGACACCCATGACACAGGCTTAGAAACAATATAGTGGGCGATCTAAAGTTTTTGAATAAGATCAAGACATCAGAATTATTTTTCAATGAACAGAGCAGAACACAAGGCTACGATTGCATGACTTCTGTGTCATTACGTCACACACACACCGGGGCACACATGGCCTCACGCCCTTGTGCCGACTCACACCCCGCACACTCACACACACACACACACACACACACACACACACACATTCGCCCAGCATTATGCACCTTTCCCTGGTAACCACACCACATTCTTCGTTCTTCAGTGACTTAACATGAAGGTTTTTATTTGGTAGCTCAGGAATTACGTTGATCTCTTTTTTTTTTAAAGATTTTATTTATTTGACAGAGAGAAACACAGCCAGAGAGGGAACACAAGCAGGGGGAGTGAGAGAGGGAGAAGCAGGCTTCCTGCCGAGCAGGGAGCCCGATGTGGGACTCGATCCCGGGTCCTGGATCATGACCTGAGCTGAACGCAGTCGTCCAACCAACTGAGCCACCCAGGAGCCCCCCCCCCCCTTTTTTTAAGATTTTATTTATTTGGTTCTCTTTGAAAATACATAGCTTGATCCTTAAGCATCAGTACTGTGGCGGGTTTCTCTGCATAATGACGATGGTATAGTTTAGGCAATTTAACCGTAACATTATGAAATGAGAGAAAGTAGCCATCTAATTTTTTTTCTTAAATTGATCTTCCAAAAGCTTATATAATTTTTGTTAGTGGTGTTTATCAGTTCAACAATGTGGTGCAGCTTCAATGTAGTGTCTACAGAGCAAGATGGACCGAAATTGAATATAGATCAGATCTTAAGCCTGCCAGTGCAGCCAATCAGTCTGATTACGTGGGATTACACGGTGCATGAATTTTTAGATTAAATAGTTTCTTGCCCTGTTAAATAACGTCAACAGTTTTGTTGTGGTGAGTTATTTTCATTTCTCATCTACTTTTATATACAAGTTTTTTTTTCTTTTATTAATCAATACTATTTAGATGTCATTACACTCAGGATCTCACCTCTTTCTCTGGGGAGTTTATTCATGTCAGGTAAAATTTCAGACTAAATCTATTTTCTTTTTCCTTTTCATTTGTTTCATTGCATCATTCTCTAGAATTCGTGTTGAATTCATTAGAAAGCCCAATTATGTCTTTTTCGTGGAGCACCTCAGTGCAGAGACCGTCTTCTCCGTGGTCCCTGTTAATCGTTACTGAGTCTGTCTCGTCGGTGGTTCAGCCTGCAGCCTGCCCTGTGGGCCACTGCTGGTCGTGGGGACCACATGCATTCGGAAGCCTGAGCTTCTGAGAGCGAGGGAGGGAGGGATGGGTCCCCCAGACAGACCCCCTCATGCCCTCACCCCGTGGGTCACAGGCAGCCTCAAACACCAATATGTGTCTCGAGTGCCAGGCTACGCGCAGCCGTCTTTGCTGGAACAGAGGACACACGGCTTGCCAGAGCTGTCCAGGCACGGCTCAGGTGTATTCAGAGTAAACACAGCCTCGGAGACCACCGACATCCGCAGCACCCTGGCACCAATATTTGTCCTTATTGTCGCTTTTCCTGGTCTTCACTCTTCCCCATGAGCACATTTAGAGAATACTCACTTTAGTGCAGGATTGTCTTCTCGAAAGTCCAGACTCCTAAGGCCGCGGTCCGGTTTTAGTCCCCGTGCTCCTGTGGGGACAGCACACAGTCACTTCCTACTCGGTGAGACCCTGGACCGCACTCTCAGGGGCCAACAGCCGCTCGGCGTGGCCTGTGCCCCCTCCCACAGCGCGAAGCGCTCGGAGGTGCCCAGTCCCCAGGGCAGGCCTCCGTGTTTGCTCTACCGACCCTTACGTTGTGTCGGGCACACGAGTGTGATGGCAGGAACATTTAGCACAGGAACCTGGAGATGAGCTCAGTGTGCACGGAAGGCAGGGATCCGGGGAGGAGCAGATTTCAGAACCTTCTCTGTAGAAGTGACCTCTGACCACGATTTGTTTGGAAGGCTTTTTTGGAAAACTACTCATGAGTCTGTGTTCTTATCATGTAGCACCCTCTTTTTAAATAGACTGCGCCCTTTTTTGGGTTGGCTTGGGGAAAAGATTGCAAAGACAGGGGAAAACAATTCAGAAACTGCATGTGTGTGTGTTTGTTGGGAGTTAGGATCGGGCTGTGATGAACTGTCCTCCTACACACATCGGTACCTCTCAGCGCACGCCCACTGACCGCGCCCACGTGTTGGACCTCACCTGCCCCATTCCCCCTCGCTGGCACGTGCAGCCCCCCGCCTCACCCGTGGCCCACTCTGCTCCCAGGTTTGCAGGAAAACACCACGTGCTCAATTGTATGAGCTTCAACAACTCTGCACCCACGCCGAGAAGAAGAGCATTTCCATCACCAGAGACGGCCCTGTGCCCTCTTTTTTTAAAAATATTTTATTTATTTATTTGAGAGAGAGAGAGAGAGAGAGAGAGAGAGCACACACAAGTGAGTGCCCAAGCAGGGGAAGCGACAGGAAGAGGGAGAAGCAGGCTTTCCGCTGAGCAGGGACCCCAATGTGGGGTTCGATCCCAGGACCCCGAGATCATGACCTGAGCTGAAGGCAGACGCCTCACCAACTGAGCCCCCCGGGAGCCCAAGGCCCTGTGCCCTTCTCAGGCAATGCTGCCTAGAGCCCACCGCTGCTCTGATTTCTTTCTGGGTTTCACTCCAGATGAGTTTTGCCTGTCCTTAGATTTCATGTCAACGGAATGATACAGAACTGTGCTTCTGTGTTGGGTTTGCTCAGCTGGGCTTCATGTCTGGGAGAGCAGCCGTGCTGTTGCCTGGGTCAGCTGCACCTCGCTCTGGACCCATGCGACGGGCTCCCGTGAACGGCTGTACCAGAGCGGGACGTCCTCCCTGGTGGATCACGGCGCGGTGTCCACCTGCGGCCCACGGCGAACGCAGGGCTGTGGACTTCACATCCGTGACTGTTTGTACACAAGGATTTTCATTCTCTTTGTTGAACTCCCACACTGGAATTCCTGGTTTGTGGAGAGAGTATATGTGGAAATGCCAAAAGGTTTCTCAAGGTGGAATGTAGGAGGATCTCAACAAGGCCAGCCCCAATTTCGATGGCTGCCCACTCCCACCAACATTTCGTGTGCCAGGCCTTCTTCATTCGAGCTGGGACCCTGCGAGATCTGCAAGGTCTGCTTGGGGACAGCTCCCATATTAGTAAACAAGTACATGTGACGACACTGAGGAGTGCGGTGACATTAGGGCTCGCTAGGCTGCGTTGCAGGGACTCGCGATACCCCTGAGTTGACATGCACATGTTTTATTACTGCCGAGACAATTAAGGTGAGTCTGGGCAAATTTCATAGCTATTCCCCCTCTGTGAAATGTGAACACCCACATCAAAAGTTATTAATGACTATTAAGTGAGACAAAGTACGTAAGACGTTTCTCAAGTTGGGCACAGACAAGAACTTTTATTAGTTCTGATAAAAATAGAACATTAATAATAAAAACCTCACTAAATTTGAAAAGAGCTGGTAGATATTGTGTGTGCATTTGTGTGTGCAGATGCTTGCCCTCCCTACGCAGGGCGACCACATGCAGGCAGAGCTGAAGGGGCCGTAGTTTCAAAAGCTAGGCTTTCAGAAGCCAAGCTCTTGATGAGATATCTATATATTTGAGATTTATCTTATGGAACACAGCCTTGACTTCACTCAGTATATGCTGAGGATTACAGACAAGGTGACGGATAGATTTTTTATCTGTCATCAGCGTTGTGGGACGTGGGACTCCGGTCTCCTGAGCAACAGCAGCCATTCAACAAATGTTTGTGGCCTTCATTTGAGTCAGTTTCCATTTGCCAGAGGAAGAATGAATCCAGATAACTGTACCTACAAGAATCCTTCTGCGAGTGAAATTTGTCCACCAACCATGCTAACGCCAAGAGCTGGTCCCCTTATACGTTATACCATGAGGATATGCCCACCTCCCCTCTTTACCTGTATCTCTTCAGTAATATCATAGAAAAATTGTATTTACCAGAAACCCAGACCACTAGCAAACTCACCAATAAACAGCGTGGCCAGGACCAAGGAGGCAAGCACGGACATTGTCCCCTCAGACTTGCAGAGGTCATGGCTCTGGGAGGCGAGCGCCCGGCGTGCAATGTGGGACACCCCTGGGGCGACCACTCTCGGAGAATACCTGCTCCTGCACAGGCCTCAGAAGCCCACAGGTGCTTTTCAAACCCGTCACAGATCAGAAGGCGCAGAACAGAGGATGGGGTCCCATCACAGAGAGGGGAGCTTTCCAGAGGTGTGTCAGATGGTCTGCCCAACCTCACCACCCCTGGACTCTTGCCACGGTCCCTGTCCCGCTTCATGGGGCCCCACACGGCCACCACGTCCAGGACCCAGGATCTCAATGACCAGCGCACATCTCCCCGTGGTTTCCCAGCTCAGAGAGCCGGCCACCCTTAGTCACCTCTCCTTAGATGTCTCACAATCATATCACAGATCAGAAGAGTCCCAATCTTAGCTCCCCACCCCCGTGCCTTCCTCAACTGGCCATTCGGACCATGCACCTGTCCTTCCACAGAACCCCTGTCCCTATCGGGAGGGTGTCCCCAGGCTGTCCGCCTCCTCCACCCTGGTCATACTCTGGCCGAGAGACCCCTCCTAGTCTGCGTGGGCCCGTGCTCCAGCCACCTAGCCGCAGCTCTGCCCTCCTCCGACTGGCTCCTCACGCCTTCTTACTACAGACAGAAAACTCCCCTCCAACAGCGGCCACAGCCCCTCCCA
>PITA01017749.1:0-42419 GCA_004023965.1 Spilogale gracilis | reverse complement strand
TTTTTTTTTTTAAAGATTTTATTTATTTGACAGAGAGAAACACAGCGAGAGAGGGAACACAAGCAGGGGGAGCGAGAGAGGGAGAAGCAGGCTTCCCGCCGAGCAGGGAGCCCGATGTGGGACTCGATCCCGGGTCTCCGGGATCATGACCTGAGCCGAAGGCAGTGGCTTAACCAACTGAGCCACCCAGGCGTCCCAAAATTAGACAGCTTTTAAAAGAGAAAAACCTCCACTGACCTCATAGCATTTATGGCCTGGAGTTAATAATAACTACAAAGTGCTTAATATGTAGGTATAGAGGATGGTTAACTTCTCCCAACTCAACAATTTATCTGGATTTGCCTGATGACATCTGACCTACTTTTCAGCATTCCACGCAGTAATTACCCAAAGCCCTCCCCAAAGTCTCAGTCTATAAAATCCTCCTTTTAATAAGATTTAACAAGCCTTTAGTGTGCTCCTATAGCACTTCAAGGTCACACTGGCACCAAGGGAGTGTTTTTAAAACATACAATGCACAAAGGGCATTCTGGGGTGTTTCAGGCTTAAGGTAAAACTGCAGAAACACAAACAAGTACCATAAGCTGGAGGGAATCATTGCGATGCAGGGAGGAGAACAGTGATGGAAAGCTGGGGGTTCCTAAGTTTATTAAATCAAGCAAATGAAAGAATGCTAGGTGGATCTAGTCTGCACCAAGTAATGGGCTATTCTGAAGTGCATCATGGTCTGAGGAACTGATTAATTTTTCAGTTGGGTCAGGCAGTCATGGGAATGGCAGGGCAAAGGCTTAGTTACTCCCAAAGCCCACCTCCATACATCTAGCGCTTCCACTTCTATTCCTATTTATGTGCATTGTAGATAGGGATGATATGGTTACTTTAACACGCTCTTTCTGCAAAATTAAAATACCCACTTCTCATAAGCTCAGAAAAGAGTTTGGAGAAAATATTGATTAACTGTTTCCAGAGTTTCTATGTCTGCCAAATGTTTCTCAAAAGAGAGTTTGACGTGATTGGGAGAAATATAGTAATTTCTTTGTTGTTCTAGAACAGCACTGACCAATACGGTAGCTGCTAGCCACATGTGACTATTAAAATTAAGCACAATGACCAGCTGGCCTATAATAGGTTCTCAGTACATTTTCCAAAATTTAATTGACAGAAAAACTACAGTTCCTTAGAAATAATACCTATTTGGGCACCTGGGTAGTTCTGTTAGGCATCTGCTTTCGGCTGGGGTCATGATCCCAGGGTCCTGGGATTGAGCCCCATCTCTGGCTCCCTGCTTGGCAGGAAGCTTCCTTCTCTCTCTCCTACTCCCCCTGCTTGTGTTCCCACTTTCGCTGTGGCTCTCTCTGTCAAACAAATAAAAATCTCAAAAAAAAGGATACCTATTTATTTTTCATTACAAAAAAAGTTCATTAATTACATTGGAAAAAACAAAAAAAGTCCAAAAATTTTTCATATGCTCATAATTTCATCTTTTTTATGCATAATATTTTAAAAGTTGCAATTATACTAGAGTTTGAAACTTCATGTTGTACACTGTGTAATTTTGTCCTCTGGCTAGACCTGTTGTGCAGCTAGTCTGAAGACGTGGACTCTATGAAAGATTATTTTATCGCGGGAGGAGGTGAAGGAACTTTTCTAAATCCTCTTTAAGCATCCTTCACTGGTACCTACAACAGTTACACCTGAATGGGATTTTAAGACCATCCTTTGATACGTGAAAAGGAGTGTAACTAATTTACACTGCCAATTAATTCCCTACAGGTAAAGTCGCAACCAAAGCAGAAAAGAAAAAAATATGGGTAGCTGGTGATGCATTTGCAAATTTCCAAAGCATTAACCTGAGACATTTGCTTCGGCCTTGGAGGGCTTCCTCTCCCCGCCACAGCTCCCAAGTGTCAGGTCCACTTCTTCCTAGTCGGAGTGTGGTGGAAGGAGCACCATGCTTTGGCCCTCCTAGCAGCGGTGGGCAAAGGCTGGAACTCACGTTTGTAGTCCAGGCGGGACAAGAGGGGTCGGGGGCGGGGGGTGCCGGGCGGGCGCGGAGGCGGGGCCCCGGGGCGCCAGGCGCAGGCGGCGAGGCCCGCGCGCCGGTCACGTGCCGTACGGGTCCAGCACAAATAATTAGAGCGCGCCCGCGCGCTAGCGCGCGCTCGTAGCTCAAACGACGCGGAGGGGCGGTGCCATCTCGCGGACCGGCGCTTCCTCGCGGAGCCGTGCGTGACCGCCTAGCTCTCTGCCCGGTTCCTGGCGCCGGGGCCCCGGAGACCGTCCTTCCGCAGGGCCTGCAAGTCTCCGGTAGTGCCAGCCAGGGCCGGTGCCGGCCGTTTCATCGTCGTTGCCCCCCATCCCGGGAGCCCGGGGAGCCCGGGTGACCGCGTAGGTCAGTTTCCGTGGCCGGTTCCTGTGTGAGCGGGTTCCCCCCTGCCTGGTGCGTGGGGAGGATCTGTCCACCCCTGGTGGTGGGGGAGGGGTGCGGGAGCCAGTCCCGCGCGTCGCCGAGGCGGGTCAGAGTCGTGGCGTAATGATGCTGGGCTTCCAGCTCGAGTTCGGTTTCCCCGCGGTTGCTGGCTCTCCAGTGCTGCAGCCAAGTTAGTTATTAAAAGTAGCAAGATAATAAAAGTAGCAAGATAATAAAAGTAGCAAGATGATGGCGTTTGTGGCACTTTCACTCCGATGCTACGACTTCGTGCTGGTGCCACATGCATTCCCTACCGAGTCATCAGCTGCGTGCGTTCTTGGTACTAGGATGTGTGCATCGTAACTTTTAGTTTCCTACTGCCGTGAGGAGACGATTGATTCTCAGTGGAAGTCACGAGCTACCCATGTGACCATCTCACAGTGTACCTCGTGGTTAATTCGACAAGCATGGAAGACTATCACAGGGTTTTAGAAACAAGAAAGATTGCAGCTGCACAGTAGGAACAACGATTCATTTACCCTGGGGCCCCTGGGGGCCCTACTGTTCGGCAGGAGGCGTTGGAAGGGTCTTTCTGATTTAGTTAGCATTAGTTTTTCATTGTCAAAGTCGTTGCTTTATGCAGACTAGGTTGTGAAGTTGCACTGAACACATTGTGATATTTAGTTAAACAAGGCTGCGCCAGTGTAGCAAATTTCCCTATTAGACTCTTGTGGAGTTGGTAATGTAATTAGCTTTAACATCAGTGATGTGTTTTCCCTGAAAGCTTCAGCCTCATAGTTGATACATTCTAGATAAGCATTCGGAATATCCTCACCTCTTTGTTAAGCATTTAGAAGATAATTTTGTTTACTTACTTTGAGGGCTAGCGAGGTTCGAGTACTAACCCTGAGAACAACGAATTTTACGCAACCGGTTTTGTAGGTATCATTCTGAATCCCCCAGCTGAAATTTTCAAGTTCTCTGCGTCAGTTACAGGTGGTTACAAGATTTCCACTCTCTCTCATCGCCTCTTTCTACAGGAGGGGGGGAAAAGGAGAAAGCTGTCAGTAACAGTTTAAACTTTATGGCCTTTTTGTTTTCTCCCTGGCAGCACTGAACATTTGATATTCAAAACAGGAGTTAACTGCCTCCAAGTTGAGTAGATTTATCTGAAGCAGTTGTTTTAACGTTGTGTCGGTTTTTGCCAAGTTCTGTTTATCAGATGACACTTGCTAAACATCTCAGAAATCTTGTCAGCAGATGTTTGGGGTGAATGGCTAATCCTTGTCCCTGGAGGCCTTTCAGTCTTGGAGGTATTACTCAAGCAGAACTTAACACCTCTAAGTCAGAACAGCTGAAAAGTTTCACTCCCCCACTCTTCCCTTAAGACATGTAAGTAGTTGTTTCAAATTAACAAATAGAATACAGCCAGTTTTTTTTTAATGGATAACATGGTGCAGTGCCTGTTAAATTTTTCTACTCATGGTTTTATTTTTTTATTTTTATTTTTTAAGATTTTATTTATTTGACAGAGAGAAACACAGCCAGAGAGGGAACACAAGCAGGGGGAGTGAGAGAGGGAGAAGCAGGCCTCCCGCTGAGCAGGGAGCCCGATATGGGACTCGATCCCCGGTCTCCAGGACCATGACCCGAGCCGAAGGCAGTCGCTTAACCAACTGAGCCACCCAGGCGCCCCTCATGGTTTTATTTTACAGAAACATCTGTATATTTAATCTTTTCAAATTGGAACTCCGTAGCCCTTTCTTACCTCTTCACATTACTAAACCTGAGCTTTTGTACTTTCTGTGTTCTCAGGGTTAGTACACGAACCTCGCGTACTGAGAAAAGTAGTAAGTCGAAATCACCTTAGTATGTGAAGTAGAGAATGAGCTAGTAAGTGCACATGAGAAACTTGAAGTGGTTAGGAACCGTGTCAGTTCTTTCAAGCCAAGTCTGGTGATAATCAGAACTTTGATGACTAGGAAATTCTTTCTAGTTCCTAGAAAGAAGGCAGGTGTGAGCTGTGTAGGCACCCGATTATACCAACTTGCCAGAATTCATTCAGGAAGTGTTTGAAAAGGTAGCATCGGGTACTCTGTACGATTTATGATCCTGGTGTCAGATTAGTATCTTATAGGGTGCTCTCGATCCCTAGAAATGTTGGATTTTCCCTCACTTATCTGACTTAAGCCACTATAAAGGGAGCAAGTTTAGCAAGTAGATCTAAAGCTTTTCGATTGAAATATACAGTATTATTAGTTTTGAGTGTATATTCCAGTTATTGCACAGTTCTGTACATGAAGCTATGCTTACCATGATAAATGTAGTTACCATCTGTCACCACACCTAATTTTAACACTTGTGGTAAGAGGAACTACCAGGTCACTCGCTTTGAGTTCTCGCATTAGACAGCAAATAGGAATTTCTGTGTAGAGAAAACCTTTAACTGTCCATTTTCCTATCATGGGACAGTAGAAAGTAACCACATGTTTTTACTTTGTTAGAGGTTTTCTTTAAAGAGAAACTTCTAAGGATATGGTAGATAACAGGTCACTATTCTTGTGTGTACCTAATTTAAGTTTGGAAGATAATTTTCAAATGTGAAATAATCAAGATGGAAAAACATTTAAATACCTTTTATCTAAAATTTAATTTTATTAAAAGGTAACAAGCTCCTTGTTAGAGTATTTTTACTATTTAGAACTGGATTTATCAAGTATCTGGACTTCTCTGCACTTTGCTTCTACAGATCCAGACTGCTTGAAACAGTAGTTAATAGTTTTCAGAACCTGGCAGGTTCAAATCCAAATCAGGGTTGCACCTAAGGGTTCTTGGTTATTGCAACACCTAAAATGTATAGCAACCTAAGGTTAATTTAAACAATTTCATAAACCAGGGCCAAAAAGCTTGCATAATTTTCAATAACACTTTCAACCAAATAAAGGTGAAATAAATACACAGCAGGTAGGATTATTCTTTTATTATGTTTATAGGGTATCCAGGTCAATGTGAGTACATCGCAAATATGAGGAAGAGAAAATAGTGTAAATATGTCAAATATAAATTTGGAATAAACATTTTTACATCGACTTCAGTGGTGTACAAGCTTTAGTGTGACACATTACAATTTTAGCTACTTCTCTATCATTTCTCCTCCAAAGGAGGCAATGCTGTCTATCAGGGCACAAAGGCTTATTGGAAGGAAGTGTAAAGTTTCACTGAATTAAAAATTAAATGACTTTTAATTTAACTTTATATTTTTAAAAGAAGTGAGTACTTTCTAAAATAGACTTGATAATTTGTTTTCCTTAAATTGCCATGTTTTGAATGTCTCATTTTAGTTAGTAAATAAAGCTTCCTAAAATGAAGGGATTAAGCCATAGTTCAGATTTACCTTCCTTAATGCTCACAGGTACCGTAACTAGAATCAGTGACCTTTAATTTCAGAGGCTGAGTTGAGTTTTATGAAATGTATAACTTTGACAATATTACATGCCTTGAATAAAAGTTCTTGATTCTGGTTGTGGCTTTATTGTCATATACTTGGCAAGTAAATTTACCTTTGTACTTTTCAGTTTTTTCATCTCTAAAAATAGGGTTAGGTTAAATATGAGTCTGTCTACCAATGTTCAATTTCTACAACAATGTATTTATGTAATTGTTATTACAGATTTTTAGGGTTGTTTCAAAGATTTTGTTTGACAGAGCAGAAGCAGAGGGAGAAGCAGGCTCCCTAATAAGTAGGATGCCCGACATGAGGCTCAATCCCTCGGCCGTGGGATCATGAGCCAAAGACAGGCACTTAACCAACTGAGCCACCCACATGCCCACAAGTTTATAGTTTTCTATGTTTATATGTATATATATGTACATACATACACATAGGTATATCATCACATTAGAGAACTCCCCAATTATTTGCTAGGAGTTAGTAAGATTGAGGGCAACATTTATTTTTTTTTTTTGCTGTAGCTATCCATGTTTTTACATAGTTACTTCAGTTTTTAATATTTTCCTTGCATTAAGAGAATGTGATAGTGGGGGCGGGGAACTCACACCACTGAGCTGCTAGCTACTTTGGAATGCGGTGCTAACTGAGTACACTATAAAGTTTTATGTTACATTTAGTTTGTAAAATATGCTCTTGAATTTAATTTTTCTCATTATTCAAATTCCTAGGATACATTGTGTTTCAAATATTACTGTAATAATACCAAGCATAAAAGCAGTATATCCGAGAATTTAAAAAATCACAACATATAGTCATGCCAAGATCTCAGAGTTATGAGGGCTATGGAATTTATCTGCTATATTGAATGGACATTCAGTGGCATGGACTGACTATCAAGTATGGAGATCAGTTTAATTAGGTAATTTACAGTGTTTTGTAAATAAAAATTTCTTTTCTACAAAATAATTTAGGAGCCTAGCTTCCTCAGTGGACCTTGGAGGAGAGGAAACAAGGCGAAATAGTGTAGAGTCCCCAGTTTTTGAAGCTCAGAATATTTTCTGTCTAGTTATTTCCTTGTGTAAAACATTCTCTTGGCCATTAAAAATCTCAGTGTATTTTAAAAAGAGAGCTTGGAATTGCATGAATGTGAAAAGAACAGTTGAAAATGTCCACAAAATGATGGTGAAAAATACTTGTTGATAGGCTTTGGCTCATATCCATTCTGATCAGCTGCATTAAGAAATCCTCGTTTTCTTTCTCTTAAACATCAGAGACAAAGCCCTTTTCTGAGATAAGCTCATGATTCCAAAGAATGTTTTTTTAAAAAATCTGTTCAACACATGAATTTGGATTCTTTTATTTTGCTTTTTTCCTAAAGTTAACTATTAATCCTAGAAATTAGTTTATAAATTAGAGATGCATCAAATTAAATAGTAAGGCTGAGTAATCTTAGCATGTATTTTTTTTTTAAAGTTCTCTTTTTTGGTATGATTTTAATTTCCTATGGCATATAAGGAAAAAAACTCTGGGCACCTGGGTGGCTCAGTTGATTAAGCCTTGGACTCTTGGTTTCAGCTCGGGTCATCATCTTAGGTTTGTGAGATGGAGTCCTATATTGGGCTCTCCACTCAGTGGGGAGTCTGCTTTAGATTCTCTCTCCCTCTCTCAGCACCCCCCCCCCCCGCCCCATGTGCACTCACCCTTTCTTCTTCTCTCTCCTCTTTGAAATAAATATTTTAAGAAAATTGATTTTGTTATTAGATAAAGGTGTACCACTTTTAACAAAGGCATGGCCTTTAGGCCTTTCTGTAGGGGGGTAGAATTGCTTTGTTCTCAGAGAAATAAATCTATGTCCATTCAGCTGTCCCTCTGCTTAACATTTGATTTCCTACTGTGTTCTGGGCACCTTGCTGGGTACTAGGAATATAGTGGGAAACATAATGGATGTGGGATCCTTGTCCTATTTAAGTTTACACTACAAGGAATTGCAGAGAAATGACCCCATGAATCCTTACAGACTGACATGCGGCAAGTAGGGTGAGGGATCTAGTTGAGGTTGGGAATGGAGAGGGCAAGTCAGACCTCCTGAGAGAGATGGATAGTAACTGATTTGTACACTACAATACTTCACAGTTTCCCTAGCTTAAAGCCCAGTTTTATTCATGAATGAGCCATCAGAGTTCAGGGCAGTATCTGGAATGTGGTAAGCCCTCAATTAAGTCCCTTTTTGTGACACTAGTGGCGATAGCGGTCCTGGTGGTGGTAGGAAAGCTTTAGTTTTGTGTGGATATCATGTTGAACATCTTCCTAGCCTGTGCTGATGACTGCCTGGATGCCTACCTAAGGCATGATTTTAGATCGTAGTGGCTCTTCTAAAATTCAGGTCTGCATCGTCAGCTGTGGATTCTTCGTTACGATTCTTAAATGGAGAAGTTGTCAGGAATGATTCTGTGCCTTGACTTGGAACGATTTCTTTGTAGCATAGTTGGAAGGAACATAAAGATGATTATACTGGTCTAGTTAGTACTGCTAGCATTTTAGGAAGTTTTACTCAGTTTTTAAATTACAGGTATTTTTAAAGTTGTGCTATTTTGACTGTTAGAGCACTGAGAAATTATCTTGCTATAAAAATTTCTTGCAGTTTTCTGCTCTTAACACTTATAAAATGATTTGTTCATGGAAGTAAGTTTTAAATGTATATGTGATTTTTTTTTTTAAAGATTTTGTTTATTTGATAGAGAGAAACACAGCAAGAGAGGGAACACAAGCAGGCTTCCTGCCGAGCAGGAAGCCCAATGTGAAACTCGATCCCGGCTCTCCGGGATCATGACCTGAGCTGAAGGCAGTCGCTTAACCAACTGAGCCACCCAGGCATCCCTATATGTGATTTTATAAACTTGTTTCTATGAGGAAAGATAGAAAGTGTCAGGATCCCCCCCCTCGCACCCCTCCTTTCTAAGATAGTAGAAGTTTATAAAAGAAATTTAGGGGAAATGCATTAGGAATTTATCTTCAAGGTTGTTACTTAAGCCCTAAGTTTTACAGTTAACAAACTTCTGGAATTGGCTAAGCCTGCTGATAGGCTAATTAGTTTTGATGGATATGGGGTTAAATCTGCTTTACGAATGACAGCATGTCCAAGTTGCTTTAAGAATGTTTTTGATTCAGGGGCACCTGGGTGACTCAGTTGGTTGAGTGGCTGCTTTCAGCTCAGGTTGTGATCCTGGAGACCCGGGATCAAGTCCCACATCGGGATTCCTGCTCCGCAGGAAACCTGCTTCTCCCTCTCTCAGTCCCTCTGCTGCTGTTCCCTCTCTAGCTGTGTTTCTGTCTGTCAAAATAAATAAATAAAATCTTTTAAAAAAATCTTTTTGATTCAGACATGCACCTCCGTTAAAACCCATGTGAGTTAGGCAGAGAGCAGCAAGAGATTTTCTTTCTTGTTTTTTTCCTGTTTTGGTGAACTTTAACTGGCTTTGTTCCCTTCTTAATTTTAAAATAAAACAATCTGTATTTTATTTACCTCTTACACTCCCCTCCCCACACCTCCAACCATGCTGTCTTAGAGTAAGAGTTCTCTCCAATCCTGTAAAGATACCAAAGACTCTGTTTCTCTTCTGAGGGAATTGGTAGCCATTGGATAGGAGTTTTCCCTGGGCTACCTAGCCTTCCCTACAAGCCCCTTAGGCACCATCTGCCCGTGGCCTCCGTGCCATGCTGCTTTCTCTTAGGCTTTTCCTCCACCAACTTTAGGCCCCTCTAGGAGCTTTTTAATCCCACATCCCTCCTTTCTTCTCTATGTCAAGCTTTTCCTGTTTCTGGCTCTTGCCCCACAGCCTGTAAATAGGCCAGGTATCTAATATCCTAAGACTGGAACTATCACCAGCAATTCGAACTGAGTTGTTTTAAAGGAATCTGGTGCCCTCTCTCCTTCATATCCCCCATTCACTCTTCAATGTACCCACATCCGGTTTTGCCTCCGCACTTCCACCGAAAGTCTTCCTGAGGTTTTCAGTGACCTCTGATTTGCCAAACCAGCCAGTGTTTTCAGACATTGTCCTGCTGCTCCCTTTAATGTTTCACACCCATCTTTCTGACCTCTTTGAAATTCTTTCCTTTCTTGGTTTCAGTGTTATCACTCTCTTCTCTCTCCTTCTCCAACCTTAGTGCTTCTCTGCTAGATCACAGTCACTGGCCTCCTTCCCTTAAAAGTTGGTTTTCTCCCTCTGAGGGCTCTTCTTTACTCCTCTGACTTTAATGACCAGTTGATGTGCTGATGACTCCCACCATGCGAATTCTAGCCAAGGACTTTGTGCTTCTGCTCAAGCTGCCGCCTGGCTCTCTCCCTGTTTCCCACAGGAGTCTCAGACTCCTCATGCCTGACGTGGAATCGCAGCTTCACCTGGGACTCTTCCTTTCCTGACATTTGTTAGCAACTTTCTTCACCCTGCTGGTCTTGGTGAACTTCCATTCTTCAAGTTCCAGCTTAAAAGTCATTTTTCCTGTGATTTCTTCGGTAACTGATGCAGATGTGGAACTGATCATGCCCTTTCTCCTGTACAGCCAGGGCCCCTTGCACACATTGCTATTCTGGGCACGTGCTGGTATGATTATTGGCACATCTGCCCTGTTTCCCAAGAGCAGAGACTGTGTGGTCATCCTTGTGACTCCAGGGCCTGTAGCAACCGGTCTTTGGGCGCATTAACAACTGCTGTGGTTAATAGGATATTGCAATGGACTGCTTAAGTGGGCAAGATTTATTTTTATCATTTTCTTTTTTTTCATCATGATAAATGTACTCTTTAATCCCCATCCCCTCACCCCCACCCCTCTGGGGACCATCAGGTTCTCTATAGTTAAACTATTTCTTGGTGTGCCTCTCATTTTTCCCCCTTCGTTTTGTTTTGTTTCTTAAATTCCAAATATGAGTGAGAGCATATGGTATTTTTCCGTCTTTGACTTATTTTGCCTGGCATTATAGTCTCTAGCTCCATCTGTGTTCTTGCAGATGGCAAGATTTCATTCTTTTTTTTATAGCTGAATAATACTCCATTTTGTGTGTTTGTGTGTGTGTGTGTGTGTGTGTGTGTACATCTCCTTTAACAGTGGACACTTGGACTGCTTCCATAGTTTGGCTTTTGCATAATGCTGCAATAAACATAGGGATACACGTATCCCTTTGAATCACTCTTTTTGAATTTTGGGTCTAAGTACCCAGTAGTGTGATTCCTGGATTGTAGGGTAGTTCTGTTTTTAAATTTTTTTTTTTTAAAGATTTTATTTATTTGACAGAGAGAAACACAGCCAGAGAGGGAACACAAGCAGGGGGAGTGAGAGAGGGAGAAGCAGGCTTCCCGCCGAGCAGGGAGCCCGATGTGGGACTCCATCCTGGAGTCTCCGGGATCATGACCTGAGCCAAAGGCAGTTGCTCAACCAACTGAGCCACTTAGGCGCCCCCTGTTCTTAATTTTTTGAGGAACGTCCATACTGTCCTCCAAATGCACCAGTATGCATTCCCACCACAGTACGTGAAGGCTTCTTTTTCTCCACATCCTCACCAGCACTCCTTTTTTGTGTTGTTGATTTTAGCCATCCTGACAGGTGGGAGGTGATACCTCCTTGTAGTTTTGTTTGTATTTCCCTGAAGATGAGTGATATTGAGCGTGTTTTCATATGTCATCTAGATGGCGTCTTTGGAGAAATGTTCATGTCTTCTGCCCATTTTTATTTGGATTCTTTTTTTTTGGTGTTGTATGAGTTCTTCATATATATAAGTTTATTCTCTTAATCACTGCATCCATCATGGACTTGAACTCACAATCCTGACTGAGGTCAAGAGTCTCACACTCCTCCAGCTGAGCCAGCCAGCCACCTCAAGTTATGTATTTTGGATACTAACCTTTTATCAGGTATGTCACTTCGCAAATATCTTCTCCCATTCAGTTGGTTGTCTTTTAATTTTGCTGATTGTTTCCTTTGCTGTGCTGAAGCTTTTTATTTTGTTTTTGTCCCAGCAGTATATTTTTGCTTTTGTTTCTCTTGCATCAGGAGACCTCTAGAAAAATGTTGCTATGGCCAATGTCAGAGAAATTACTGCCTGTACTGTCTTCTAGGATTTTATGGTTTCAAACCTCACATTTGGGTATTTAATCCATTTTGGGTTTATTTTTGTGTATAGTATAAGACAGTGGTCTAATTTCTTTTGCTGTGACTGTTCAGTATTCCCAACACCATTTATTGAAGAGACTCTTTTTCCCATTGCATATTCTTGCCTTCTTTGTTAAAGATTAACTGACCACATAATTGTGTGTTTATTTCTGGGCTCTGTATTGTATTCTGTTGATTTATGTATCTATTTTTGTGACAGTATCACAGTATTTTGATTATTAGAGTTTTGCAGTATATGTTGAAATCTGGGGTTGTGCTATCTTGTTTTGTTCTTTTTGAAGATTGCTTTGACTACTCAGGTCTTTTTTGGTTCCCTACAAATTAGGATTGTTTTTTCCAGTTCTGTAAAAAATACTGTTTGTGTTTTGATATGGATTGTGTAGATTGCTTTGGGTAGTATGGACATTTTAATAGTATTTGTTATCCCCATCCATGAGCATGGAATATCTTTCCATTTGTTTTTGTCATCTTCAATTTCTTTCATCAGTGTTTTATAGCTTTAAGAGTACAAGTCTTTTATCTTTTGGGTTAAGTTCATTCTTGGGTATTTTATTATTTTTGTTGAAATTGTAAATAGGGTTGTTAATTTCACTTTCTGCTACCTCATCATTAGTTTATAGAAATGCAATGAATTCCTATATGATTTTGTATCCTGTGACTACCAAATTCCTTTATCAGTTCTGATAGTTTTTTGGTGGAGTCTTTAGAGTTTTGTATATGTAGTATCACATCATCTGCAAATAGTGAAAGTTTTACTTCTTCCTTGCCAATTTAGATGCTTTTCATTTCTTGTCTCATTGCTGTGGTTAGGAATTCCAGTACTATATTGAATAAAAGTGGTAAGAGTGGATATCCTTGTCTTGTTCCTGATATTAGGAGAAAAACTCTGTTTTTCATCCTTGAGTATGATGTTAGCTGTAGGTGTATATATATACATACATATATATATATATATATATATATATCTTTTATTATGTTCCCTTTAAGTCTACTTTGCTGAGGATTTTTATGAAGAATGGATGCTGTACTTTGTCAAATGCTTTTTCTGCATGTAGTTAAAGGATAAAAACCACATGATCATTTCTCTGTTGCTACATCACTTTTATTTGTGAATATTGAGTCACCCTTGTGTACCAGGCATAACTCCCACTTGGTCATGGTGTATGAATTTTTTTTTAATGAATTATTTGATTTGGTTTGCTAATATGTCATTGAGGATTTTTTGCAACTATGTTCATCAGAGATATTGGCCTATAGTTCTTTTGTAGTGTCTTTATTTAGTTTTGGTATCAGGGTAAAGCTGGCCTCATGGAATGAATTTGGAAGCTCTCCTTACTCTTGTTTTTTTGGAATAGTTTGTGAAGAATAGGCATTATTATTCCTTGAAATGTTTGGCAGAAATCTTCTGTGAAGCTATCTGGTCCTGGACTTTTGTTTTTTTGGGAGTTTTTTGGTTGCTGATTCAATTTCATTGCTGATAATCTGTTCAGATTTCCTATTTCTTCCTGATTCAGTTTTAGGAAGTTTTATGTTTCTAGGAATTTATCCATTTCTTTCACAATATCCTCTTACAGTCTTTTGTATTTCTGTGGTGTTAATTCTCCTCTTTCACTTCTGATTTTATAGAAGTTCTCTCCCTCTCTGTGAGTCTCTGGGTAAAGGTTTATCAATTATTGATCTTTAAAAAAACCTAGCTCCTGGTTTCATTGATGTTTTTGCTATCATTTTTAATACTCAGATATCTTTTTCTGTGGTTTTATATTTTCATACAGTATCTTGGTTTTGTTTCAGAATATAGTTTTATTCTCTAAAGATTAGGTTTTCTTTCACTTTTTCTCTGAAATTTTTTTTCAAGTTGCTTTATTTTTTCGCCTTTGTTTCTAGACTCACGTTTTAGAGGTTTTATTTAGATGTCTTGTCACCCTTAGCTATTGGCTTTTAATAGGAACTAGAAAGCTGATTGGAAATTGAGAAAGTAGGGAACCTTGTTGAGTGCCAGCTCTGCTGTAAGATTCATCTGGCGTAGCCATTTGTTGGGAGCTGTTGGTGTTGTCTTGGAATCTCTTATCTTTGAGAGACTGTAACTGGCTTAGTTGTCTCTCAGGGGCTGGAGCTTGGCTTGTCAGCATTAGGAATGCTGATTAGGGAAGAGGGTTGGGGGTCATGGGGGTCTACTGTGCATAGACTGCTAATTTTTGAAACCATCCTTCAACGTCTGCCATCCTCCAGTCTGTAGAATATTTCTTTTAGCCTCCCTAGAGGATTTAACCAGTCCCTTGTTGATGGATATGGACTTGTTAATACGCTTTTAACTATTGTAAACAATGCAGTCCTTACGAACATGCTTATAAAATAATCTTCCATAAGTATTTTTATAAGATAGAGTCCTAGAAGTAGAGTTTCCCTGGGAAAGTAAATGGTATATGTGATTTTTAAATTTTTTAGATTGTAAAATATACACATAAGATAGTATTTGCCATCTTAGAAATATTTATGTACACTTCTAGTTGTATTAAATACATTAATAATGTGTCCTACCATCGTCACCATCCAGTTTTAAAACTTTTCATATAAAACTGAGATTCTGTACCCAATAAATAACTCCCCATTCTCCTCTCTCCCAAGTCCCTGACAACCACCATTCCACTTTCTGATTTTGACTACAGTCCTCCAAGTACCTCAAAGAAGTGGATCATACAGTATTTGTCTTCCTGTGACTAGCTTACTTCACTTAGCATAATGCCCTCATAGTTAATCCATGTCTTATCATATTGTAGAAATTTCTTTCTTTTTAAACATTGAAAAATATTCCATTTTAGGTATATATCATATTTTGCTTAGCCATTAATTTGTGGACATTTGTGTTGCTTTCATGTTTTAGCTCTTGTGAATAATGCGGCCATAAACATAGCTATACAAATACTTCTTTAAGACCTCACTTTCAGTTCTTTTGGATATATATCCAGAAGTGGAATTGCCAGATCATAGGGTAATTCTATTTTTAATTTTTTGAGAAAGCGCTAATTTTTTACACAGTGATAGTACCATTTTACATTCCTACCAACGGTGCACAGGATTCTAATTTTTTCACATCCGTGACAATACTTGCTTTCTGCTTTTTTTTTTTTTCCATAGTAGCCTTCTTAATGGGTGTGAGGTGATATCCATTGTAGTTTTAATCTACATTTTCCTAATGATCAGTGATGTGGACATCTTTTCATGTCTTTATTGGTCATTTGCATATTTTCTTTAAAAGATTTTATTTATTAGATAGAGGCAGATTCCCTGCTGAGCGGACCTGAGTTGAAGGCAGATGCTTAACCTGCTGAAACATTGGTGGGGGACTTGGGGGGGTCCAGCCATTTGCAGATTTTCTTTGGAGAAATATCTATTCAAGTACTTTGTGTTTTTTATTGTTGTTTTTAATTGGGGTTTATTTTTAAAGATTTTAATTTATTAGAGAACAACAGTAAGCAAGCATGAGTGGGGGAGGGGCAGAGGGAGAAACAGATGGTCTGCTGAGCAGGGAGCCCATTGTAGGGCTTGATCTCAGGACCCCTAGGTCCCCCAGTATTATGACCTGAACAAAAGGCAGACCCTTAACCAACTGAGCCACCCAGGTGCCCCTTGAATTGGGTTTTGAATTCTAGAAGTTCTCTGTATGCTTTGAATATTAATCTCATCAATTACATGATTCACAAATATTTTCTCTAATTTTATACTTGTCTTTTAACTCTGGTAGTGTCTTTTGATGGACAGAATTTTAAAATTTTCATGGTGCCCACTTTGCCTCTTTTTTCTTTTGTTACCCATGACCTTGTTCTTCCAAGAAGTCATTGCCAAATCCAGTGTCATGAAGTTTTTGCCCTATGTTTTCCTGAGTTTTAAGTCTTATATTTAGATCTTTGATCCAGTTTGTTAGTTTTTGAATACAATTTTAGGTAAAGGTTCAGCTTTATTCTTTTCCATGTGGATTTTCAGTTCCCCCAGCTCCATTTGTTGATGACTGTCCTTTTCTCATTGAATTGTCTTGGTATTATAAAAATTCATTTGATCATATACACAAGGATTTATTTCTGACTTCCCTGTTCTATTCCATTGTTCTATATGTCTGTCTTTATGCCAGTACCACTGTGTTTGATTATGGTAGCTTTGTAATAAGTTTGAAATCGGCAAGTATGAATGCTCCAGCATTGTCCTTTTTCAAGATTGTTTTGGCTACTTAGAGTTCCTTGAAATTTCATAGGATTTTAGGATGGGTTTTCTATTTCTACAAAAAAACATTATTGGAATTTTGATAGGTATTGAATGAATGTCTAGACTTCTTTGCATAGGATTGACATTTTTAAAAAAAAAGATTTTGTTTATTTGACACAGAGATCACAAATAGGCAGATAGGCAGAGAGAGAGAGAGCGCGCGTGCGTGGGGGGGGGAGAGAGAGAGAGAGAGAGAGAGAGAGAGAGAGGAGGAAGCAGGCTTCCCACTGAGCAGAGAGTCTGATGCAGGGCTGGGTCCCTAGACCCCGAGATCATGACCTGAGCCGAAGGCAGAGGCTTACACACTGAGCCACCCAGGCGCCCCTAGGATTGACATTTTAATAATGTTGCGTTTTCCAATCTGCGATGGGATGTGTTTCCATATATTTATGTCTTTCATTTCTCTCAGTATTTTGTAGGTTTTTTAATAAGTATTTCATCTTTTTGGTTAATTCTCAACTGTTTTATTCTTTTTTGATGATATTGTAAATTGAATTATTGTAATTTCCTTTTCAGATGATTTCTTACTAGTGCGTAGAAATGTAACTGATTTTTATCTTGATTTTTGTATCCTAACACTTTCCTAAATTTGTTATTTCTAAGAGCTTTTTTTATTAAATCTTAATGGTTTTCTGTAAATATCCTCAGCAAACAGATAGTTTTACTAATTCTTTCCCAATTTGGATGCTTTTTATTTCTTATCTAAATTATCTGCTAGAATGCCCAATATCATGTTGACTAAAACTGGTGAAAGTGGGCATTCTTTCCTTGTTCCTGATCTTAGAGGAAAAGCTTTCCATCTTTCACCTTTGGGTATGATATTTGCTGTGGGTTTTCCACATATGGTTTTTATTAGGTTAAAATAGTTTCCTTTTATTTCTAATTTTTTTTTTTAATCATGCAAGGTATTGCATGATTAACATTTTGTTAAATGTGTTCTCTGCATTGAGAGGATTTTTACAATTCTGTTAATGTAGTATATTGATCAATTTTCATATGTTGAACTGTCCTTGCATTTCAGGAATAAATCCCACCGGGTCATGGTGTATATTCCTTTTAATACACTGTTGAATTCAGTTTGCTCGTATTTCATTGAGAATTTTTCCATCAGTGTTCATAAGGGATATCACTCTGTGTTTTTCTCGTAGTACCTTTGTCTGTCTTTGGTATTAGTGTAGTGGTGGCCTCATGGATGAGTGGCAAAGTATTCTTTCCTCTTTAAATTTTTAGAAAAATTGAGAAGGATTAGTATCATTCTCCAGTGAAGCAGTCAAGTTCAGGAAGATTTTCTTTGGGAGATTTTTGATGACTCAGTTTTTTTTAAAAGATTTTATTTATTTGAGAGAGTGAGTGCAAGTCAGAGAGCACAAACAGGGCGGGTGGCAGAGGGAGAGAGAGAAGCAGGGAGCCCAATGTGGGGGCTCAATCCCAGGACCCTGAGATCATGACCTGAGCTGAAGGCTGACCGTTAACCAACTGAGCCAGCCAGGCACCCCTCATTCTCTTAGTAGTTGTGTATCAATTCAGAGTTTTCACTTCTTCAGGATTTAATCTTGGTAGGTTTTGTGTTTCTAGGAATATGCTCATTTCATCTAGGTTATCTGATTTGTTGGTGCATAATTGTTTGCTGTACTCTTATAACGTTTTTTATTTCTGTGTGGTTGGTAGTCATGTCCTTGTTATTTCTGATTTTAGTAATCTGATTCTTTTTTCCTTAGTTCAGCTAAATGTTTTTCAATTTTGTTGATCATTTTTGAAGAGTAAACTTCAAATATGAAGTTTTTGGTTCCAAACCAAATAAACTTTTGGTTTAATTGAATTTTTTTTCTGTTTTTCTATGTTCTATTTTGTTGCTTTCTGTTCCAATCATTGTTATTTTCTTCTAGCTTTGGGTTTAGTTTTTTTTTTTCCTCTAATGTCTCAATTTGCAAAGTTAGTTGGTTGTTTTGAGATCTTTTTTGTTTTTCAGTGTAAGCATTCTTAGTTATACATTTCCCCTCTTAACATTGCTTTTGCTGTGTCTGATAAATGTTGGTACATAAAGTGTTTTCCTTTTCATTCATCTCTAAATTTAGGTTTTCTAGTTTCCTTTGTGATTTATTTTTTGATCTGTTAACGTATGTTTAGTTTCTACCATGTTGTGAATTTTCCACTTTTCCTTCAGTAATTCCTAACATGATCCCTATTGAGACTTAATCTGTGACCTGACATATAGTCTGTCCTCAAAAGTGTTCCATACACACTTGAGAGGAATGTATATGGTGTTGTCAGGTCGAGTGTTCTGTATATGTTTGCTAGATCTGGTTGGCTTATTGTGTTAAGTCCTCTGTTTCCTTCTGTCTCGTGTGGTCCTATTCATTATTCTGGATGGGGTATTAGAATTTCCAACTAGTACTATAACAGTGTTTTTTAAGTTGTTTTTGTTTCTTATATTTTGCTCTTCATTGGGTGTTATTACTTTCTTCTTGCTATATTAAATCTTATTCATATATAATGTCTTTATTTGTCCCTTGGAACCTTCTTTGATTTTGAGTTTATTGTGTCTGACAAAAAAAACATCACTTGTTTTTTTTTAAAGATTTTATTTTTTTATTTATTTGGCAGAGAGAAACACAGCGAGGGAGGTAACACAAGCAGAGGGACTGAGAGAGGGAGAAGCAGGCTTCCCGCTGAGCAGGAAGCCTGATGTGGAACTCGATCCCAGGTCTCCAGGATCATGACCTGAGCCGAAAGCAGTCGCTTAACCAACTGAGCCACCCAGGCGCCCCTAGTATAGTCACTTCTATTTTGAATACCCTTTGTGAGGAATATTGCTTTCTATCCTTTTTCAGTCTGTTTCTCTCTTTGAATCTAAAGTGCATCTCCTATAAACAGCATATAGTTGGATCATGAATTTTTATCCATCCTGCCAGTCTCTATCTTTTGACTAGAGAATTTAATCCATTTACATTTAAAATAATTCTGATATGGAGGGACTTCTGTTATTTTGCAATTTTCTATATGTCTTGTAGCTTTTTTTGGTCCCTCATTTACTGTATTATTGTCATCTTTTGTGTTTAGCTGATTTTTTTTGTACTGAAATATTTATTTTCTTTTTTGTGTATTCTGTAGCTATTCGGGGGGAATTACCCTGGGGATTACATTTAATATCCTAAACTAATTTGAATTTATATTAGCTTAACTTAAATAATACACACAAAAATCTTGCTCCTTTACACTCAGTTCTGACCCTTTTTGGTTACTGATGTCACAAAATTACATCTTTATATACTGTATACCCCAAACATAACCTAATAATTCTTTTAAATTCGTTAGTCTCTTACATAGAAAACAAAATTTGGAGTTATAAAGTTATAATAATACTGGCTCTTAAACCAGTATTTTTTTCTTTAAATGTATTACTCTAAATTATATAGGAAACAAAGCACAGCTGTAAACCGTTATTATAATAACACTAGCTGTAACTGCATATGTATTTACCTTTATAAAGTTGTTTATTTCTCTATATTTCTCTATATAGCCTTGAGTTGCTGTCTAGTGTGCCTTTATTTTACCTTGCAAGACTCTCTTGAGCATTTCTTAAAAGGCAGGTCCAGTGGTAATGAACTCTCTCCACTTTTGTTTTTTTCTGGGAATGTCTTAATTTCTTTCACTTTTTTGAAAGGTAGTTTTGCCAGATATAGAATTCTTGGCTAAACATTTTCTTTTCATGCTTTAAATGTATTTGCCCACTGCCATCTGTCTTCCAAAGTTTCCAATGAGAAATCTGCTGATAATCTTACCTGGCTCTGATGACTCAGCTTCTCTCTTCTGTCAAGACTCTTTCTCTTGAAAATTAGGTTATGGAGTGTATCTCTTTGAGTTCCCCTTACTTGGAGTTCATTGACCTTCTCGGAGGTTTATATTCATGTCTTTTATCAAATTTAGGAAGTATTCAGCTTGTAGTTCTCCAAATACTCTATCCCTTCTACTTCTTCTAGGACTTCCATGATGCGTGTTGATTGCATCGTGGGGTCCTACAGGTCCCTTAAACTCTGTTCAGATTTTGGTCTCTTTCTCTTCCTCAGACTCAATGACTTACATTGTCATGTCATGTCAAGACATTGTCATGTCTTTCAAGTTCACTGAGTCTTCTGCTTGCTCAATCTGCCTTTGAATCCCTCAAGTGAATTTTTTGTTTATTTTCAGTTCAAGAATTTCTTCTTTGCTTCCTTTCAGGTTTTCTAATTTCTCTATTCATATTTTCATGTTATTTATACATTTTTACTTTCTCCATCTCTTTGGATCTTTGAATGTCTTTTTGATATCTTTGTCTAGTATATTTGCCATCAGATCTTCTTCAGAGACAGTTTCTATTGATGTCTTTCCCTTTGAATGGGCCCTACTTCCTGTTTCTTCATATACTGTGTAACTTTTTTCATTGTCAAAACCTAGACATTTGAATTTAATAATGTAAATAATGATAAATAATTCTGGATAACAAATTCTCCTTCTTTGACAGAGTTTTCTAATTTGTTGCTGTGTTTTTGGATTTTTGTGCGCTGTCTCTGTGCTGAGGATTAGCCTGAGTTGTAAACTTAAGGTCTTCTCAGGTCTTTGCTGAGCCTTTTGGTGGTCATAAGCGGTTATAGTCTAGTTTTTTCCATATATGCAGTTGTTTTTGAGTGTACTAGTCAATATATTTTTTAAAGATTTTATTTATTGAGAGAGCGTGTGCATGAGAACAGGGAAGAGGGAAGGGGAGGAGAGGGAGAAGCAGACTCCTTGTTGAGCAGGGAGCCTAAAGTAGGGCTTATCCCAGGACCCTGGGATCATGACCTGAGCAGAAGGCAGATGCCCAACTGCCTGAGCCCTCCAGGCACCCCTGAATGTCCTTGTCCTCAGTGCCTGGCTTTTAAAAGGGAAGAAACAGAAAAATGAAAGGGGGAAACAAAAAAGAGTGCTGGCCCTTTAAATTCCCTGAAGTTCCACTCACTGGAGGGGCTTGCAGCAAGCAGTGAGAGATGCTGTGTCAGCACTCAGCACTCGCCCCTGGCCTCTTTGTTTGCATCTCTGATCAGAAGCAGCAATGATCAGAGCCCAGCTGTCCAGTGTTTGGTGTATAGAGGTCTTTTTGCTCACCCTGGCTCCTGCAATCTGCTCTAGGAACACATGTACTATGGAGATGGGTAGCTGCTGCCTTGCTAAGGGCTTAAAATCACATAAATTAACCACAGTTTATCTTCCAAGCTTCCCCTGGTGTTTGTAAGACTTCAGTAGATTTCAGGGTTCCAAAATAGTTGCATTGGGCAGATTCTGCCAGTGTGATTATTGTCTAGGTGGGGAAACAGATTCCTGGTGTTTCATACTCTGCCATCTTAGTAGAAACCTCCACAAGTGTATGTGTATTTTGAAATTTACTTGATATTGACAAATTAGAACCCTCCTGTGACATATGAAAGATGGTATGCATTTATATTCATATTAGCACTTTACTGGAGTGCACATTTCCTGTCCAAGACAGCATTGGGCATATTTAATCTTTTTTTTTAAATTGAGGTATTGTTGACTTGCAATGTTACATTAGTTTCAGATGTGTAATCCTTTATTTTTGCTAATCTTGTAGGCAAAAAATGATTTATTTGTGTTAGCTTTTTAGAAAGAAATCTGTATTAAGTGAGTTGCTGTTCATAATGTTTTGACAAATGCTTTAAATTTGGTTGTAGTCTTCTATATTTAGTACGAGGCTTGGTAAAATATGAGAGAAAACAAATGAATGGTAAATATGGTCATTCTTGGATTTTTATAATTTAGTTTTTTCTATTCAGGATACTTTGCACAGGTTTTGGATGTGTTAATTTATACTTCAGCCTTAGGATGTTTTTTATAGTACTGACCACATTTTAATTTATGTCTCCTTTTTGTTGTAGTGACTATATGCAAAATATTGTGTATCTATAATACAATGTTCCAGTAGCCCGTGAAATTATTTGGAGTTGAGGAAACTGAGGATTTGAGAGATTAAGAAACTTGACCGAATGTCTAGTACATTCTTTTCCATAGTAATAGAGAGGGCAAATGAGTCTTGGGGTCAAGTTTTGGCCCTGCAATGGATTCATTTAGTTAGTTTTTATGTCTAACTTATTAGCTGAAAAATGAAGATGATTCTTTTCCTTTTTGTATTATCAGATAGTTTCCAAATGCACAGTATGCTATTCGATAATAGCAATATTATTTTTAAATCTAGAAATGAACACTGAAGCAGAGCAGCAGCTTCTCCATCACGCCAGAAATGGCAACGTTGAAGAAGTCAGACAGTTATTAGAAACCATGGAAAGAAATGAAGTAATTGCTGACATTAATTGCAAAGGTAAGCTTGGAGTGGGCTTTTTAGCCTTCTCTTGTGAGTAAGCATGACTTGTCATTTTTCAGCACTAATCTTTTTGATCTTGCTAGAAATAAACTCCCATCTCTTATTCTAGAAAGAACCTTTGTGAGAGTGGGTAAAAGGTCTCTCGCAGTCTTCCCTAAGTCAGAGAAATTGTGAGATCTAGTGTTAAGGTTTAGGATCCATGACAGTTTTATCAGTTATATGATGCATGCTATGATAGGGTATTGTAGTTAAAGCAGCAGGTTTGGGTATTTACACCCTGAGTCCTCTGAATTACTTTGCAGGTGGTGTTAGGTAGAGGATTCCTGCCCTCACCGAGACTAGTGTAGTAGATTAAACGATCAGAGGAGTCTGTACTACACTGTATATATACCAGAATATGGAACCTCAGGGTGTTTTGAGATCCCATCAGAGAGGTATGAAACTGGAACAAGAAGGATTAGCTTCTTAGAAGAATTGATTCTAAGGCAATCTATAAAGAGTGTGTATGTGAAAAGAGAACAGGTGTTCAAGGGAGAAGATTTGGCATGTGCCAAGATCCTGAGGTGAGAGGCAGCCTTGGTGGCAAGGGCCTGCAGGCAGGAGTGGGTAAGGGATAAAGTTAGACAGGTAAGCAACATCCAAATCCTAATGCATCTTGTATAGCAAGGTTGTAAATATTGCACTCAGGTGTGGAGGGAAGTAGGACTTATTTTCTAAAATGACTCTTGATATTTCAGCAAGCACCTTCTCATTCTTGGAATATGGAAGACTTAATGTTAGTTTTTGGGTACCTTAAGCATAATTGCTTTTTGATAAATGGTTTTCCAGAGCCTCTCAACTCTTCTTGCCCCACCTCCCCTAAGGTGGCCTTTAAATGTAAAGGGGAGCCTTGTGGTGTGTTCATAGCCTTTGGCTCCTCAGTGACCCTTTTCTTCCTAGTGCTTCTTAAGCTTTTGTAGCTGAACTTGGGGATGAAGTCAGACTCGCGTCTGTGTTTGTCATGCCGGTGGTAGTCCGCGGCTGTCACTCTGCGGTTGCCTTGCAGATGGGTGCTAGGATAGGTGGCTGCTAGGGGATCTTTTCCTGTACTCCCAGATGCCACTTGCCTGTTCTTGGTGTTCCCTCAATTTATCTCGCTCTCTGGGCTCATGAACAGGAATGCTGTGTTTCTGCATTTGTGTCTTTCTCCCAGTCCTCCGTGCCAGATGCATATTTTATTCTGCTGTGTCACATTCTTCTCCTGTCCTAGGGCCACAAACCTTCTAGCTTCACCCTCAGTGGGGAAGGATTATTATCTTTGCAGCAGGGAGGAAACTGTGATCTGAGTTTTCCAGAAAATATGAGTTGGTTTTTGGTATGCTAAAGGAATTCTGAAAATCCTTCTGGTCCTTCCACAAAGACCAGTTCTTAATCCTTATCTGGGGATGCTATTTTGAAAGCTACAAACATTCCTGGCATTTGAAAGTCCTCAGAACCCTTTATTATCAACCTTTCCCACCCTCACCTGTGGCTACTGCAGGCTAATTGGTGGCAAGTCGTCTACTTGGAAATGTAAAACTATGAAACAGATGTGAATGCGTTTTCAAAACTTTGTTGTTAGGCCTGTCAGTCAGACTTTGTTGTGAGGGCAGTTTAAAGGATTTATGTAGAGTGGCACACCAGTTCCTTGAAGGAAGTGAATAAGGGGAGGGGGATGGGGTGTGAGTCATATTTCCCTATGGGGATCATCACCTATGTTAGGCATTTCTAGGACTTCTTTTTTATCTGATTTGTTTTTCCAAACCCTGAGAAATTGAGAAAGTGGTGAAATGTACCATAATTCTTCAAGAATTAAAGCTTAACAATCAATATAGAGATGTTGTTGGTTGGAATTACTGATGCCAAGTTGAAAGTGAGAGAAGGAAGCACGGACCTGCAGTTCATGGTCAAGGCCAGTATTTCTAGGATAGGGGTACAGAATTTTTTGGATAAAGTTAAGGCCAGTATTTCTAGGATAGGGGTACAGAATTTTTTGGATAAAGTTAAGGCCAGTATTTCTAGGATAGGGGTACAGAATTTTTTGGATATCTGTGGTAAGCAGTAAAGAGTATAAAAAATGAAGTATTTTAGTATAGGATTTTGGAAATTCTGATTTCTTGGTCCAGAATCTTACTTGGAAACACCAGATGTGAGGAGACCAGTTCAGAAGCTGTCGCGGTATCTTAGAGGAAACCATTATGGATTAACTGGGAGTGAAAGCAATGGGAATAGCGACAAGTAGATATAATTAACATTTAGGTGATAGGATCAATAGGACTAACTGAATGTGGGGGGTGAAAAAAGAAAAAAGGGTCATCAGTGTTGCTTATTTCTGACTTGAGAAACAAGGTGAATAAAGGCAATTCATTGTGAAAACAGATGTCAGTGGGGGAAGAGGTGGTTTCAGTGAGTGTGTACAGTTGACCCTTGAACAACACAGGGTGAAGGGGTACCAGCCCCCTGCACAACAAAAAATCCACAGAGAACTTTGGCTCCCCAAAAACTTAACTGCTAATAACCTACTGTTGGCCAGAGGCCTCACTGATAATGGTCAATTACCATATATGTATTACGTACTGTATTCTTATAATAAAGTAAGCTAGAGAAAAGAAAATGTTAAAATCATAAGGGAAATACATGTAAAGTGTTTATCGGCCAAAATCTGTATGTCAGGGGACCCACGGGGTTCAAAACCCATGCTGGTCAGGGGTCACAGTGTGTGTATAAAATGACAAGTGAGCTCAGCTTTGCACTTTTGAGCACACTAAATGGAGGTGTCCAGTAATGGGTTGGAAAGGGAAATATGGATTTTGAAGTCAATAGTATATTAACAGTAAAAGCAGTAGAAAAGGGCCAAGAGATGACATTATTGGAGATCCCAGTAATGAAGGACCCATTGGACAGTGGAACTTGCAAAGGATCCTGAGAGAAGTGCCGAAGGAGGGAAACAGAGAAATCCTGTAGGGTGCAGGACCTTGGCAACCTGGAAGGCATGTGGGGCCATGCCATCCAGCCCTGTCCTGTGACATGGTGCTGTGGCAGCTGAAAAGTGCCCCTGGTATTTGATGACAGCGTTTGTGGACTAAAACTTGAGGACCATGTGAATGATGTGGTGGGAGATGAACCTGGTCTGCATAAGGGGTGGAAGGAAGGGTTGATGGGAATATAGGGGGTGATTAGAGTAAGTGTAGGCAGAGCTGCAGGGGAGAGTGAGGAGGGCAGAGAATGAGATCAGAGAGGCTTTTGTTGCTCTTGCTTATAAGATGGAAGGGACCTGAGGGTTTACTTCCTCCTTACTCATAAGTGAAGAGGGAGAGGTGGACGATGAAGAAGAGTGCCCGAGAAGCAGAAACGGATGGAATCTAGGATATAGGAGCTGGATTCGTCTTAGACATCAGAAGGGAAGGATGGAAGAATGCCTGTAGATAGTGGCATGGCAGTAGATTTGGCTCCAGGAAGCCCTGGGAATTCCACGAAAGCCTTTCTTCTCATTGTGAAGCTAAGAGACTGAGGCCCTTTGTTAAGGGGAGGTGTTTGGGTCAGAGGCTTGAGGACAATAGGAGTGACTTGAAGTGCACGTCAAGGGACGTAGGAGAGACACCGGAATAGGGTGGTATACGAGGCATGCCAAGCACTGTCTAGAGCCTAGTTGAAGTAGGATATCCTAAGCTAATGATGTCATGAGTCCACAGGGTTCTGTTATTTTTCTTCCATGGCTGTTCAGCAATCTGGGTGTAGGTACAGAAAAATCAGGCTAGTGTGTTTATCAGTTTTGGGGGGTTTTGTAGGCTACTGCAACAGGGTTCTGGAGGGGGTTGGCAGAGGAGTGGAAACGAGACATGAAAATGCTCTATTTATTGAAAGAAGTAAAGGTGGAGGTGTTTACATATAGGAGATGTGGTTAAAGAACGAAGGGCTGATTCAGTTGAACAAGTCTGGAGTATACCGGTGTGAACAAGCTGGAAAGTGGGTAGTTTGTGGACTCAAAGATGATGATGACATCCAGGCTCTGGCCCTGGGACTGGGCATGGAACATCGAACAGAGGCCAAGTTTGTGGGAAATGAGGGAAGCCGAGAGACCAGGATACCAAGTAAGTAGTAGACAGTGCTAGGATGGTGGCACAATTTGCATGGGGAGAAAGACTGGAATTCTTTGATGAGGGGCGAGGCAGTGGGAGGCTGGTAGATGGCAGCAGACGGTGTTTGACGTTTAATGGCAGAAGTTCAAAAGAGGTGTTGAGTGGAGTCCTTGACTAGAGACAGCATTGGGTTTTGATGGGGAGGTTCACGTGGCTTCTGTTGTGTGAGAACCATGGGGGGTGTGGGAATTATCTGGGGAGGCTCCACCAGAGGGGTAAAGAAGAGTCCTTGTCATCAGGAGGAGCTTAGGTGTCAGTTAAGGACCAAAGGTAAAAGAAACATTGCATGAAAAAAAAAAAAGACTGGCTCTAGAATTTATTGACTCTGGAATTACAAGTTCCCGAGGGCATACATGTTAGAGGAAATAGCGTTGGTGTTTGGGTAAGTGGCAAGCAATCCCAGGATGCTGTTGGTGGCAAGCAGTCCCTCCAGGAGCTGTCAGAGGCTTGTTCTGGGTGCGCTGAGATGGGTGCCTTGGGTTTCTGTTGGCTTAAAATCTGAACTCCAGGAAGTGAAGGCAGCCATTAAGCCTCCAGCTGCTCCCGAGGAGTGCCCCCTTGGCGGTAGGCGCTCCTGGACTTCGGTAGACCCTCCAGGGTACTGGGCTTTGGAATTTTTTTTTTTTATTGTTACTTAAATTCTTTTTCCCCAGTATTCCAAGATTCATTCCCCATTCCCTACACCCAGTGCTCCACGCTTTAGGTGTCCCCAGTACCCACCACCAGACTCTCCCATCCCTCTACCCCCCTCCCTCCAAGTCCCTCAGTTTGTTTCTGTGTCCAAAGTCTCTGTTGTTTCGTTTCTCTCCCTGGAGGGGTAACCTGGAGGACAGTGGGAGAAGGAAAGTAAATGGGAAGTGGGCTTTGGAATTTGATAGGCTGCATTCTCTTAAGCCTGATTTGGAATTTTGATAACCTTTTGGAGTTCTCTCAGCTCTCTAGGCTATAGTGCCCTGTATTTGTTTTTCTTAATTGAACTGTATAGTATGTTTTTGTTGCACTGGGTTATTCTATACCTCTCCTCATCAAGGATCCGACATTTCATTGCTCTTTAGACTACCTTGGTAAAGAGAAATTTTATTATTAAATTACCTAAATAATAATGCCTTATATTTTTCCGTTTTTAGGAAGAAGTAAGTCTAATTTAGGTTGGACTCCTCTTCATCTGGCATGCTATTTTGGACATAGACAAGTGGTCCAGGATCTGTTAAAGGTATATTTATAGCTTTAATTTTTAAATGAATAAAATAAATATTGCTGTTATGGAAATTATGGAAGTCTTAGAAAAGCTGACTAACCATAATGGCTTATTTAACACTAACACACCTAATTGTTTTTTGCTAAGTACGTGAATTAGGCTAGCCTGATGATTAATTAAAATTCTATTTTTTTAGTCATTTGATTTTTCTGTTGACTACTTAAAATTGCAAAAGTGAATGTATGAATTGATGTGAACATATTAGTTTTTAATGTAACAGTTAAAAAAAGGAAGCACGTCCTAAATAATTAAAAAATGATGCTAGAATCTCTTTATGAGTACCATATGATTTAAGATCTCACATTTTTCAGTTCTGTGATAATTTTTCACATTGGTATTTCTAACATTGTGTTTTGTGTCTTAAAATTGGGCTGTATGTTTAAATAGTGAGATCTTTTTCTTTACTGAAAAGTTATTAAATTGGTGGAGAAAATTGGTATTTCATTCAGACCATTCTTTTTTCAATGAGGGTTTCTAAATCTGCAGTGAAGGTCTGTAGATTTTTTTTTTTGTAGTTGAGTACTTTTTTTTTTTTTTTTGGATTAAAAAAAATTTTTTTTTCAGTGTTCCAAGATTCATTGTCCATTCCCCACACCCAGTAGATTTTTGAAGGAAAGTAGCTTTTACTCTTCTACCTATCAGGTAGACTTTTACCTTGCAGGAAGCTTTACTGTTTTACTCTGAATTGAATTGAATTTTAGTAGTGACAACTAATGAATATTAACATTATTTTAATTTTGAAATATTTAATATATATTTTGGGGTACCTGACTGGTTCAGTAAAGCATGTAACTCTTGATCTCGGGGTTGTAAGTTCGAGCCCCACGTTGGCTATCGAGATTATTTAAAAATTACTTTAAAATATTTAATATCTTTTTAAGGATTTCTTTTCACTTTTGTACATTTCTTGACATGTGGAAGCTATCTAAAGTTTTTGTGTTTGTCAGGCTGGTGCAGAAGTGAATGTATTGAATGACTTGGGAGACACGCCGCTTCATCGAGCTGCCTTTACAGGACGGAAGGTGAATACATTTCATGTTCAGTGTTTGCAAGTGGACTATTTGGAAGAGTAGTCACATGTTTTTTTATGATCCTATGAGTAGCAACTGGGCAAAGCCCCAAGAAATACATAAACCAGCACTTTGGGTCAAAAGGCCACAAGCTCTTAGAATCAACAATGAGGCCAAGTACTTCCACTCTGGTATCTTGATAGGAGCTCCTTCAATCCCTGCTCCTGTCTTCTAGGGATGAGGAAACTCCTGTTTTTTTCTTTTTTTAAAAAACCACTTCATCGAGGTAGAATTTTATGTTGCATAAAACTCACCTATAGTAAGTGCACATTTCAGTGATTCTTGGTACATTTACACAGTTAAACGCAGCCCTGACAAACCAGTTTTAGAATGTTTCCATCAGCATAGAAAGCTTCCTCATGCCTATTGGTTCATTCCCTGCTGCTCTCCCATGCCTCAGGCTACCACCGATTGGCTCTCTATCTCTAGGTTGCCTTTCTAGAAATTTCTTGTAAATGAAATCATACGAGCTTTTGTGTCTGGCTTCTTTAATTTAGCATGATATTGTTGAAGTTTATCCATGCCATAGCATCCATGTATCAGTAATTTCTTCCTTTTTATGGCTGGATAACATTCCAGTATATGGCTGTACCACATTTTTTAATCTTTTCACTGTTTACTGGAAGGACTTTTCCTATTGCATTGTCTTGGGACCCTTGTTGAAATGAATTGACCATAGATTTCTAAATTTTCTGTGGTGTTCCTTTGATTTATATTCATTGTTACATCAGTACAATACTGTGTTTATTAGGGTAGCTTTATAATTAAGTTTGATACTGGGTGGTCTGAGTTTTCCAGCTGTGACTTAAATTATCTTGGCTATTTTCAGTCAAAGTTTGTATTTTGGGGGGTACCTGGTGGCTCAGTTGGTTAAATGTCTGACTCAATCGGTGGCTCCGATTGTGATCTCAGGGCCATGAGAGCCAGCCCAGCATTGGGCTCTGCACTCAGTGTGCAGTCTGCTTGAGATTTTATCTATGCACCCCCCCATAAGTAAATTTAAAAAAAAAGTTTGTATTTCCATATAAATTTTAGGATCATGTTAATTTCCACAGAAACACCTATTGATGTTTTCATTGAGGCTGTGTTGTCTAGAATCTATAGATCCTTTTGGGAAGAATGGCCACTTTAACAATATTCAGTCTTTTAATCCATGAATGTGAAATACCTGTTCCTTTATTTAGATCTTTAATTTCTCCAGGCAGTGTTTTGAAGTTTTCAACATACAGATCTTCTACTCCTGTTAAATTTATTTCCAGGCATTGAATTCTTTTTGATGATATTTTGAATGAAATTTTTCTTCTAATTTCCTTTCCTGCTTTCTTGTTGCAACTATATAGAAAGACAAGTTGATCTTTTGTTGTTGATCTGTAGCCTATGTCCGTGCTGAACTTGTTCAGTAGTTCTAGTAGGTTTTTGTAAATTCCATGGGGGTTTTCTGTACACTGGATCATGTCATCTGAAGTAAAGACAAATTTACTTCTTCCTTTCCAATCTGGATGCTTTTCCCCTGTTCTTTCTTTTTCTCTCAACCCAAATCCTTTTCCCCTGTTCTTTCTTTTTCTCTCAACCCAAATCCTGGGATGCTGTCAAATAAACAAGGTGAGAGCAGAAATCCTTGTTGTTTGATCCAAGAGGAATTGTATCTGGTCTTTTACCAATACGTATGGTATTTGTGGGTTTTCTCTTAGGTTCTGTTTATTAAGTTGAGGAAGTGTTATTCAATTTCTAGTTGGTTGACAGTTTTTATGAATGGAAGTCAGATGCCATTCCTCTGTCTTTGGAGATGATCACATGACTCTTTTCATTAATCTATTAACATGGTATATTACATTAATTGATTTGGGGATATTAAGCATTCCTGTGTAAATCCCACTTGATATTGGATAATAGTTTTTATGAATTGCTGGATTTTATTTGCTAATATTTTGTTAGGGATTTTGGACGGGTCTGTATTCATGAGAGATACTGCTGTATAGCCTTGTTTCCTTCAGATTTGTTTATTTGACTTTAACAACAGGGTGGTTACTGGCCTTATAGAATGAGTTGGAAACTGTTCTCCTGTTTTTTGAAATAGTTTGTGAAGGGTTGGCATCATTCTTTAAATATTTGATAGAATTCACCAGGTAAGCCATCTATGCATGGGCTTTCCGTGGGGGAAGATTGTAAATTACTGAAACAATTTATTATATGTAGGTCTGTTCTGATTTTCTGTTTTTTCCTGAGTCTACTTTGGTTATTTTTGTCTTCTGGATATTTTTCCATTTCACTTAATTCCTTGGCATAAAGTTATTAATAATATTCTTCTATGAGTTTCATTATCTGTAAGATTGGTAATGATAGCCCCTTTTTCAATTGTTTTTACTAATTTATGTAATTCTTTTGTCTTGGTTAGTTTGGCTAAATATTTATCAATTTTGTTCCTCTTTAAGAGTTGACATATGGGGGCACCTGGGTGGCTCAGTTGGTTATGCCACCGCCTTCGGCACAAGTCGTGATCCGGGAGAACTGGGATCGAGCCCTGCATCAGGCTCCCTGCTCGGCAGGAAGTCTGTGTCTCCCTCTCTCACTTCCCCTGCTTGTGTTCCTTCTCTGGCTGTGTTTCTCTCTGTCAGATAAATAAATAAAATCTTTAAAAAAGAAAAAGAGTTGACATATAAGATTTTATTGTTATTTATTTTTCTATTTATTTCATTAATTTCTATTCTGATCTTATTTCTCTCTTCTGCTTTTTAGTTGTTTTTTTTTCCCTTAAAGTGAATGCTTACCTTACTGAGTTGAGTCCTTTGTTCTTTTCTAGTATAGGCATTTAAAGCTAGAAAATTTCTTTTTAGCTGTATACACAGTATATTTTGACATGTGGTGTTTTAGTTTTCATTCATTTAAAGATAATTTCTGATGTTTTTGTGATTTCTTCTTTGACCCATAGGGAAGTAAGGTTTATTTAGAAGTGTGTCTGTCACATACTTGGCTGACAATTTTAAGAAATTTTTCCAAATTTCCTTCCATTGTTGATTTCTTATTTCTCTTATGATCAGATAACATACCTTGAATTATTTATTGAAGAATATAAAATTCTTTCAAAATTTATTGGGGATGTGTGGGTGGTTCAGTTGGTTAAGTGTCCGACTCATGTTTTCAGCTCAGGTCTCCATCTCAGGGTTGTGAGTTCCAGCCCTGTGTTGGGCTTCATGCTGGGCATGGAGCCTACTTAAAAAAATAATAATAAATTTTATTAGGCATTAACTTGGGATATAGCATTTGATAATATCTAGGAGAATGTTCTTTGCTTGAAAAGAATGTATATTCTGTTTTCGTGGTGGAGTGTTCTATAAATGTCCACTGGGTGAATTGATAGAGTTCAAATCATTTATACTTAACTGACTTTCTGTTTGTGTCATCAAATACTGAGAGTGTGGTATTGAAGTCTAGCTATAATTCTAGAATTGTGTAGTTTTAATTTTGTTAGTGTTTGCTTTATGAATCTTGGGACCCTGTTAGGTCCATATCCATTTCTAATGGAGTAATATGGAAATTTTACATAGCATCCATCTTAATCATGTAGTAACCTTTTTTATCATTACAAAATGTTTGTGCCTTTAATAATATTTCTTGTCATAAAGTTCATTTTGTATTATGATAATATAACTAGTCTAGCTGTCTTATGGTTAATGGTTGCATTATATATCTTTTATACTTTTATTTAAATAATTCTTTTTTAAAATTTTTGTTTATTTATTACAGAGAATGAGAGAGCATGAAAAAGGGTAGGGTCAGAGGGAGAAGCAGACTCCCTGCTGAGCAGGGAGCCTGATATGGGACTCGATCCCGGGACTCCAGGATCATGACCTGAGCCGAAGCAGTTGCTTAACCAACTGAGCCACCCAGGCGCCCCTATACATTTATTTTTCAACTTCTACCTTTGAATATAAAGTCTGTCTCTTGTGGACAGCATATAATTCAATTTTGTGAGGGTTTTTTTCCTTTTTTTTTTTTTAAGTATAGTTGACACACTGTTACATGAGTTTCAGGTGTACAACTCAGTGATTTGACAACTTTATACCTTATATTATGTTAACTGCAAGTATAGCTACCATCTGTCCCATTACATCCCTATTAGAATATCATTGACTATATTCCTTTATGTTCTTTATATTGACTTACTCGTTCCATAACTGGAGACATGAATCTCCCTCTCCCCTTCACCCCTACTTCCCAGGCCCTTTCCACTGGTAACCATAGTTCTCTGTATTTATAGTTCTGATTCTGCTTTTTTTGTTGTTCATTCAATGTTTAGAGACTCCATTATGAATGGAGTCATGGCATATTTGTCTTTCTCAGTCTGACTTATTTCACTTAATACCCTGTAGGTCCACCCATGTCTCAAATGGCACGATTGCATCTTTTTATGGCTATGTAATATTCCTCGTGTGTGTGTGTGTGTGTGTGTGTGTGTGTGTGTGTGTGTGTGTGTATCATCTTCCTAATCCATTCATCTATTGATGGATACTTAGGTTGCTCCATATCTTGACTATTGTAAAAAATGTTGCAGTAAACATAAGGGTACATCTTTTCGAATTAGTGTTTTCATTTTTCCTGGGTAAATGCCCAATAGTGGAATTATTGAATCATCTGGTATTCCTATCTTTAATTTTTTGAGCAACCTCCATAGTGTTTTCCATAGTGGCTGCACCAATGTACATTACTACCAACAGCAATTGTGTGGGGGTTTCTTTTTCTCCACATCCTCACCAACACTTACTTCTTATCTTTTTGATTTTAGCTATTCTGATGGGTATGAGAAGATAGCTTCTTGTGACTTCAATTTGCATTTCCCTGGTGATGAGTGATGTTGAGCATCTTTTCATGTGTCTGTTGGCCACCTGTTCAGTTGTGTGTTTTTATCTAGCTTGACAGATTCTGCTTTTTGATTTAGTGTTTAGTCGATTCACATTTAATTAATAATTTTTGGTTTGCATCCTTGATTCTGTATTTGTTTTCTATAGGTCTAAGGTCTTTTGTTCTTTTGTTCCTCCTTTACTGCCTACTTTTGTGTTACACAAATATTCTTTAGTGTAACATTTTAATTTCTCTGGATATTAAATTTTTGAAGCTTATTTATAATAGCTTTGTACTCTTTATCTGCTAAATTTAACATACAGTTAACGTAACTGACAGTCCGTTTCTGTTATCTGCAGTTTTCTCATTATGGGTGTCTTGTTTCTTTGCATGTATGACAAATTTTTATTTATAACTGGACATTTTTTAATAATGCATTTGGCAACTCAGTTTTGACTTGTCTGCTTTCAGTTATTTTTTTCTTTTTTTTTTTTTTAATTAATCTGTCAGGTCTTCATCTGTGGAATCTGGAATGTGCCAAGCTTGCTGATAGCTCTCCTGTTTTTAAAAAAATTGTTTTAATGTTTTAGCATGGTTTCTGGTACAGACTAGATATGTCCCCCTAAAATTCATATGTTGAAATCCTGTGCCCTCAATGTGATGGTATTAGGAGTTGGGGGGTGGGTGAGGGATGGGAATAGCCTGCTGTTTCAAGGCTAAAGGTGGCTGATGAGCTCGCTGACATTCTAGTTCTGTTGAATATGCCTCTCAACCTGTTGTCTTTATTGAACCTCCAGCACCATGGACTGATTAGTTTTGTTCAGTTTTACACTCCTTTTTCAGAATGACAGTTCTCTGATCTCTTCACACCACCCTAGACAAAAATTGCTTTGCCCCTTTTCCTGATTTTTTTCCCAATTATTTGAATGATTTGGTAAATGAACTATGTATGAAATAGGGTTTATTGATTACTGACCATACTTTAATATCCCTAAAGATGATTTCAAGATCCTATACTAAGATTTATGTGCATTTATCACAAGTCAGTAAATTTATTATATTGTTTCACACTTACTATTGAGATTTAAGTAATTATGTAAATGATCATTAATGAACCTTGTAAGTATATGCTTAATAAGCATGTTTGATTTAGTGCATTTTACACCATTGTTTATCTGCTTAGATGTTGATACTTGTGAACCAGATAGAAACTCTTGCTAAAGCTGAGGAACATGTGCCTTTTATAGTAAAAAATAAATAAATAAATAAAAGTAGTGGGTAAGTTGTACTTGACTCTATGGGATTGCAAAAACGAGCTGCAGATAGGTTCACTTGCCTGAACCATAGGTGAACTACTTGCTCTTTACCTTCATAGCCCTCCCCTACTCGTTTTTCTTCTCTGTAAGCAAGTTCTTGAGTAGACCTGGACCGTGGGGATGAGATGGCCTTCTTGATAGTGCAGCTTAGATGCTGTCTCCATAAATTCTTTCCTGAGTTGCAGCAGCTAGAAGAAAAGCCGGGCTTTTCCAGATTTCCTAAGCATATTACATCACCTTCTTTCATAGTCTACCTTGTAGTTACTGTTGTGCATGTCTTTACCACTAGATTGCATTAATTTAGCTTTCAAGGAATTAACACATTTCAGTTTTTGTATTTTTGATAGGCACATGACTTCCTGTCCATCTCTGAATACCTACATCAAACCAGTTCATTTGTTTGTACTTGATTCTTCACGTATTTGTCCATTTCTGCTGGATTCTTGAGCTTCAAACACGAGACTGCTAAATTAGACTCTAATTTGATTCCAACATTATCATATATATCATATTATCTCTTGTATTAGAAAATTTAGCTGAAGCTAAATTGGTACCTCACACAGGAAAATTTAAAAATTTATGTGCTTAATATTTAAGCATGATTGAATTTTGCAGAAAGTTTAATTTTCTAATTGTGCTCATGAAAAGAATCCAATTATCTTCTCATGTGATCCTTTACCATGAATATAATTTAAAATATGGTAGTGAGATTCTGTGATTTAATAACTAGAATGAGTTGGAGAGGGATTTGGTTTGTTAAAGCACTTCACATTCTTGCCCTTTGAAATATATAAAATCTCCCAAAATTTTGTGAGGGACCTTCAGGCTTTTCTTGGTCATTAGTGACCCCTAGTGTTAGTTAATAAAAATTAACATACCAGAATTTTAAGCTGTACTTAGCATTTGTTCTTTTAAGTTTTTATCTTTTATGATCATTATAAAAGAGGGATACAATCAATACACTAAATAGTTGGATTGTGGTACTGACCTTTGTGTTGCTTTACTATTTTCTAGCAGAACTGAGAATATACTCAAAGTGAATGCTTCTTATGTTGTGTGCCTCAGGAGGCTTATAGAAGAGACATAAAATCCTGAGGTTTATATAAGCTTCTCTGTCTTGTTCCCTAAGTTACCATTTCCCATCCTTATGTCTTAAGTCCCTGCTCTGTATCAGGCACTGCACAAATGACCTGATATGTATTGTTTCATTTAATAGAAAATGACTACCCTGAAATATAGACAGAAACATTGCAATATCTTACAGTTCGGGTTTCCCAGGAAGCCAGCTGAGCTGGAGATGAGTGTGCAACAGGTTAATTCGAGTGCTTTGGGGTCACACTTGTGGGAGGGCGGGAGGCTAGCAGGAGTGGGTAGAGGCTGAAGTTGAGCTGTGATGCACTCTTAAGGGGGTACCTCAGCCAACTGGGGGGAGCTCTGCAGGAGAGGTGACCCTTCAGAGCTGTCCCAGTTTGAGGTGAGAGAGCTCCACCCTGGTGATGGTCATTCAGTGGGTATAGGTTGCCCTGGAAGGGACGTGAACTTGTGCAAGGCAGCCCTTTCCAGTTGAGGCCATCACTGGAATGACTGAAGTTAGTGGCTGCCTCCTGGGCACTCCCAACATCTAGGGTGCTCAGTCCTTTATTCCTCAGGGCAGGGTTGGACTGTGCGGTACAATTTTGACCATAACCTCCCTCCCCGCTGTTCTGCTCACATTTGCTTCTTTATAGGCTTCTGGGCACAGCCCCTTCAGGGTTCCAGTGGGCCTCTCCTTCTAGGAGAAACTTAGAGGAGGAAGGATGGTGGGACAGACTATGGCCCCTGTTGCTGTAGTTGACCTTTGGGCTACCACTGAATCCTCTTCTTCCTCTTCTGCCCATTCTAGATACACCCTCCTCTTGGCTAGCACATCTGGTCTTCATGGCTTGCGCAGTGCTGTGACTCAGGCCCTCGTCACTGGAGACCTGAGAAGGCCGTGCTCTTCTGCGCTTGGGGTTGTCGAAATTGCTCATCAGATCCCTTCTGATCAGGGAATGCCGAGAGACACCTTAGCGTATCATTTGCATGCCAGATATGCTCCTCCATTTTCCCCTTGTGTATAGTCCTATTTTCTTATGCTCCAGTTCAGTTACCTCTGCTAAAATGGTGACTCTTCTTGCCTCTCCTTTGATATAGGAGCTGAGTGTTCAGGCACCTTTCTCATCTCCTGGCATATGGATCAGAGCATTATCCTTAGGTGTGGATATTTCTGCCCCAGAACCTGAAGAAGCCAGTCAGGCATTGTGCCTCTTTCTCTGTTTCTGGAAGGGCAAGATGGAATAATTTGTTCTTTACTTTGGAGACAATGTCCTCACATTATGCAGACCACTGAACCTTTAAAAAGTTATTAACATTGCATAGTCCCTGAATTCTCCCTAAGATTTCTTTTTACTCCCTGGAGCATTATGGTTTTCCATGGCTTTCAACATTCTAGTCTCTTTTTACTCCTCTGATTCTATTAACATGTCATTGGTAAAGTAGACCAGTGTGATGGTCTGCAGGATGGCCAAATGGCTCTGAGGCAAAACTGTAAATGTATCCTTTGTCTATGAGAATACAAGCTGACTTTGATCTTTTTACCTAACTGGGAAAGAGAATACATATGTCAGATTAGTTGATGTGTCCCATGTCCTTAGGTAGTATTAACTTGCTGTAGCAAATATACCTTGTTTTGCAGAGTGGTGATCCCTGGGGCTATTTGAATTTATGAAAGTCCACTGCCATCTTGCATATTCGATCCCGTTTTGGCAGTGTTAGACTGGTGAATTAAATGGAAAGATGATAGGGACCATCAGCTCTGCATTCTAAGGTTCTCTGTTTTTAAAGTAGGCTCCATGCCCAGTGAGGAGCCCAGTGTGGGGCTTGAAATTAAGGCCTGAAATTAAGGCCTGCACTGAGATCAAGAGTCAGACATTTTAACTGAGCCACCCAGATATGCCTCTGCATTCTGAGGTTTTTAAAGATGACACTGATTTCTGCCATTCCAACCCATATGGGATATTAGTTTTTATTTATCTTGGCCAGAGGATGGGGGAGGGCAATTTTGGCCCTTGCATTTGGCCCTTACCTTATAGACCAAGGAAGCCACAAGAAACTTTGCCAACAACTCAGTGTCAATTCCAAGTACATATTCATGGACTGGGTTGGGGTAGGGGGTGACTACTGGATGTGATTGTGGACCCAGTGCATGCACTGTAAGCCAGACCTGGGCCAAGGTTTCATATATCATCTCACCCTCACATATGCCCCCTTTCTAAGTGAGGAGCCAGATGGTACTTCTGGTCTCTTGGCATCAGCATCGACTTTATACCTAATAATTTCTGAAATGTTTGGATATTCACCTTTCCCCAGTGTAGTTACTTGAGTAAATTGTCATTAGTCCTTTGGGAATAGTCTAGGAAATTCAAGCTGTGTACCTTTGGTTTGGTGTTGCAAAATCCTTCATTTCAGCATCTAGTCTCTCTTTTAATAGTTTTCAGTCCAAAATTGTTTCAGATCCAGAAACTGGACCAGGTGTCGTGACTTCTTCAGCAACTGTCTTTAGCTTCTGACTATTCATCACTGACTTTTTTGATCATATGAATTGAATTTTTACTTCGATGATTCCTAGTAGCATAGATAAAGCAGTGGCCCCCTATAGGTGTCAAAATGCCAGAAATGTCGTTGCAGAGAGTACAAGGTTTTACATAAATAGCTTGCTAGATTGGACATAGTACATAAGGTCATAACGGATGATTTTGTGCTTGGAAGGGCTTAGAGGATACGTCATTTACCAAAGTGGGAAGAAATGACTGGTGAAAAAGGCACCCAGCATCACTGAGAACCTTATTGAGTATTATCCTCTGAAGTCTACGGCAGCCTTTAGGAAATGACATTGCAGACCTGGTTCACCGATGGCAGTGCAATATATGTCATAGGGCCCTGAAACAGTAGAGGCCTGGAGGTGGCACCTAAACATCAGAAGCTGGGTGGATGCAATTATAGTACTGAGTAGTGAGTTCAGAGGTGCAAAGTCGGGAGGACTGGTCCGTGGAGAGTTTTGGAAATGGCTAACAACATGGCATTCCCAAGGGCAAATTACATGGGCCTATGGTAGCAGATACTACTTTTGTCATATATGTGGGTATGTATGTATATATATATATGTATATATATGTTTTATATATATCATATGACTTTTTCCCTTTTTTACTCATTTTTGCTGGATTGAGAAGCTACTACATCATACAAATTCTTCAGTAGCTTAATACACATTTGTTAGGCTGACATCCTACAGCCATTGGGTATTCAATTCTGTTTCTTCCTTTTTCTGTTCCATTCCTCTCCCTCTCTTCACTTTTTCCTTAGATCAATAGAGATTAGCCAAATACTGTCTTCAAGTTTACCAATCTTTCCTGACCAGCGCCCTGATCTCTATTGATACCATCCCTTATTTCTGTTACTGTTATTTTTATTTTTAGTGTTTTCCTTTATGTAGTCCATCTTTTCCACTAGACCTTTTAATGTAATAATCATAGTTATTTTAAATTTCCTACCTCATCATTTCAACTCTTGGTCATTTCTGTGTCATTCTGTTGATCACTTTGGTTTTTGACAGTGGAGTGTTCTGTTTTTTTGTGTGTGTCTGGTAATTTTTTATGGAATGTTAAAGAGTGTGTATAAGCAATTAGAGATAAATAATTTGGGCCTGGAAATGGGTATGTTTCTTAGTGTGGGAGGTTGAATTAGTCTAGTCTAGAGTAGATCTGAGCTTGGGTTTTGTTGCTGCCATGGTTACCTTCAATGCACCACTGGCTTCAGATTTCTATTTCAGAATTCAGTACTGCCTTTGCATAAGTTGCAGGCTGATTTTTCTGGGAGTTTTGTTTGTTTGTTTGTTTTTTGTTTTTTCCCTGTTGTTCCTGTTTGACCCTAAGCTTTCAGCCTTCAGAGTGTGCCTTGTGCCTCACAGAGTGTTTCTTTCCATGCTTTTGCTTCTCACCCATTAATGGACTACTCTTGTAGCTTGTTCTTGGGGTGGAGGACAGAGTGAGTTTCTTTGGCCTGGTCCAGCCTACATCTTAGGCCTTGTGTCCCTGCTTACGGGACAGGGGTTTCCGAGATGGTTCTTCATCAGTGATCCTGCTTCTCCAGTAATAGTAGACCTTAATTGTTTCCTGTCCTTCTCCTTGGTTGGAAGGTTCTTCAGTGTGCCCTCTGGATGAAAGATTTGCTACCCTTTTCTCAGCAGTGTTATTCTTTAAGGAATAATGTAAGGCAGAAAGTCTCGCTTGGGGCTTTATGCCTTTTCTGCATCGTGGCAACTCCCTCCTCTGGGCCTGCACCACTGAGGGTAAGGCTTTCTCTGGTCACCTGCCTGAACCTCCATCTTCCCCTCCACCTTTTTTTTCTTCTTCTTTTTTAAAATACCAGGAGGAGTCTGTAGATAGGTATGAGTTTCCCTTGTACCTGTGGTTCACACAGGTTCTGTGTTCTCATGCCAGTGTTTTATCCTGTAGCAGTTCATTAAAAATTTCAGCTCAGTTCTGTTATCTGCTTGTATGGCAGTCCCTATCTTACTGTCATGCCTACCATAGGTGAGCCAGTGCTTATTTTGGGGCAGTTTCCTTAGATTTTACTACAGGCATATCTCAAAGATCCTGGGGGTTTATTTCCAAGCAACTTCAGTAAAGCAAATATCACAACAAAGTTAAGTCACATGAACTTTTTGGTACCCTAGTGCATATAAAATTTACATTTACACTGTAGTCTATAAGTGTGCAATAGCATTATGTCTGACAAAACAATGTAAATACTCTAATTAAAAATACTTTACTGCTAAAAAAATGCTAACCATCACATGAGTTTTTAGTGAGTCATAGTCTTTGCTGGTGGAGATTCTTACCTCCATGTTGATGGTGATTGCTGAAGGTTGGGATGGCTGTGGCAGTTTCTTAAAATAGAACAGAAAGACTTTTCCCACGTAGATGAAGTCTTCCTTTCATGAACCATTTCTCTGTAGCATGTGATGCTGTTTGGTAATGTTTTACCCACAGTAGAATTTCTTTCAAAATTCTCTCAAACCCTGCCATCATCAACTAAGTTCATGTACTATTCTAGAACTTTTGTTGTTATGTACAAATAATATCTTCAGTGTTAATAACAATACAGCATCTTCCTCGGGAGTAGATTCCATCTCAAGAAACCACACTCTCTCTTTGCTCATCCATAAGAAGAAACTCTTCATCTGTGAATATTCTGTCATGAGCTTGTGGCCATGCAGTCACATCTTCAGGCTCCACTTCTAATGCTGGTTCTCTTGCTGTTTCCACCACATTTGCAGGGACTTCCTCAACTGACATCTGGAACCCCTCAAAGTCACCCATCATGGTTGGAATCAACTTCTTCTCATATTACTGTTGATAGTATTTTGGCTTCTTCTTTTGAATCATAGATGTTTCTTAATGGCATCTAGAATGGTGAATCCTTTCCAAGTTTTCAACTTACTCTGCTCAGATCCATCAAAGGAATCACTGTGGCCGCTATGGCCTTATGAAATGTATTTTTTAAGTCCTAAGACTTGAAAGTTGAAATTATTCCTTGATCCATGGGCTGAATAGATGTTGTGTTATCAGGCATAAGAACAACCTCTGATTGTGCATCCTCATCAAACTTGTTAGGTAACCAAGTGCATTGTCAGTGAGCAGTAGTATTGTGAAAGGAATCTTTCTTTTTCTGAGCAGTGGATCTCAACAGTGGGCTTAAAATATTTAGTCAACCATTTGTAAACAAATGAGGTGTCATCTAGGCTTTGTTGTTCCATGTGTAGAACACAGGCAGAGCAGACTTAGCATAATTCTTCAGGGCACTAGAATTTTCAGACTGGTCAATGGACACTAGCTTCCACTTAAAGTCACCAGCTTCAGTAGCCCCTAACAAGAGAGGCAGCCTGTCCTTTGAAGCTATGAAGGCAGGAATTGACTTCTTTCTAGCTGTGAAAGTCTGGATGGCATCTTCTTCCAAAATAAGGCTATTTCATCTAGATTAGAAATCAGTTGTTCAGTGTAACCACTGTCTTTAATGATCTTAGCTAAAGCTTCTGGGTCACTTGCTGTGGCTTCTCCAT
>PITA01017748.1:0-42418 GCA_004023965.1 Spilogale gracilis | reverse complement strand
CATTCCTGAGCTCCCCCCAAAGCCCAGTCAGAGCCTCTCCGTGGGCAGCACGGGGGGGCAGGATCCACAGCCGCTGGGGGCTCTGTGCACGCTCTACCCAGACCTCGCACCCCACCTTCCTCAGCCTGACCACCCCGGGCCTCCCAATGCCTGACCCCCGTGTCTTCCACCCAGAAGACCCAGCCAAGCGTCACTGCCCTAGTGGGAGCCCCTCGCGCGCCAGCTTCTCCCGGCCTCTCCCTGGGCGGCACAGGGACCCCCCTGCCTGTGTTCACTGCACACACTCTGTGCTCCAAGCCGTGTGCCGGGGACACAGAGGCGGACTCACCACGTGGCCCTGCCCTGGAACTCAGCCGGTGGGGACAACGGACAGGAATCGGCCACCCACACAGTGACCCCCCCATGTGGGCCCTGAGACGGCTGTGGAGGGCCAGGGGCTTCCGGGGACCATGGTGATGCGGGGACCCCAGCACGCATCCAGAGAGGCAGCCCCTGTGCCCACAGCCCCCATCTGCTCCTCCCCAGGCCCCCCACTTCAAGCTCTCGACAGCTGGGGTCCTGCACCCTCCGGGTCCCGCCGCCCGACCCACGCCCCCGGCCCAGAGACCTGGAGCCCCCACCCCAGGTTCTTCAGCAAACGGTTGGTTAATCGTTGGCATCATTTTAAAGTCCAGCGGCACGTTTCTATTCTGCCCCCAGTCACTATTTAGCCTTTTCCTTCTGCTTTTCTCCCAAATTTGGGATTCACAGAAATCAGTCTTGGTCCCAGGCTGGGCATCGCCACCGCGCCAGGCGGGCGAAGAGCGCTCCTGCCCCCTGGTGGCCACGCGGAAGACGCTGCGGGCACAGGGCGCCTGGCCAGAATCCACACCCCTCTTCCCAGATGCTGCAGAAGCTGCCCAGGGCTGCTACACCCCGGGAGGGCCTGGAGTACCCCAGTCGGCAGCCCACCCACCCTGGGCCTCTTCCCACTGGTCCAGAACCTGCTGGGCAGACCCCACCCAGAGCAGGACCTGTGGGCTCAGACACAGGGAGCACAAGGGGGAGCCCCGGGGAGCTGGGGAGGGGTCCGGGCAAGGGAGCTGGAAGGAGAGGGTCTAGGGCCCCCTCAAGCGCCCTGGGTCCCAGCAAGGCCCCAAGCATAAGACGAGTAGGACCGTGCTGGACAGTCTGTGGGCCCCCTTCTCTCCCCAAGCCCTGGGAGGCCAGTCTGACCCCAGAGGGCGGAGAGCAAGGAGCCTGCTTCTCCTCTGCCTCTGCCACTCGCCCCTCTGTCCCCCTCCCTGCTTGTGCACTCTCTCTCAAATAAATAAATCTTAAAAAAGAAAAGAAAATCTTCTTGGGGCCCCTGAGTGGCGTGGTCAGTTAAGCGGCCAACTCTTGATTTTGACTCAGGTCACAACCTCGGGGTCGTGGGATGGAGCCCCGTATGGGGCTCTGCGTTGGGCGTGGGGCCGGCTTGAGACCCTCCCTCTCCCCCTGCCCCTGCCCACTCGCTTGCTCTCTAGATACATAAATAAAGACCTTTCTTTTCGTGACCCTCTTTCAATAGGCCCTGGGCAGCTTTACGGTTCGTCCCTTGGGACCCGGTGATACCCAGGCCACTGCATTTGTAACAGTGATGCTCTCGGGCCGCAGGGAGGCACCCGGAGGGGCTGGCGGGAGGCAGGCGGCAGCGGGGACAGGCGTGACCTCCGAACACCTGTCCTCCCGGCGTCCCAGGCTGCCCTGGCGCTCTGGGGCCCGAGGGCCTGGCCAGGCAAGCAGGCTGGGGAGTGGGCAGTGATCGTGGTAAAGCCAGACACAGCACTCAGAGGGCAGGGACCTCGCCGGTCAGGGAAGAGGGCAGGACTTTCCATGAAGCCAGGGCCTCCTCTCCACGCCCCCCACAGCCCCAGCAGTGGCACCTGGAGGAACCCATGGCATCACAGTGTCCCGAGGGCATCCAAGGAGCCCCCCGCAAGCCCCCACCCCTCCTGCCTCCCCACAGACCCTGCGCTCGAACGGGACAGTTTAGAAAGTCATCGGATGTTTGAAGGCGGTGATTTACGTTTCAGACAAGGGGGACCCAAGCCTCCTCACCCACCTGCGGCCGCTGTACGGTCACTGGGAAATTGTTTGCTTGAGCCCCCCAGCGACGTCATCTGGGCCTGCGGCTCTCTGGAAAAGCTAGAGATTACTGACTTAACTTCCGTGACACGTGTAAGCCCGCTCAGACTGCCTATCTCTGCTCTGTGCCTTTTGTTAGATTCTGTCTTTCAAAGAACTGGTCTGTTTCGTTCACGTCCTCAGATGTGTGGCCTGGAGTCCTTGCTGACATTCCTTCACTACCCCTGCAGTGTCTGTAGGCTGTGTGCGCAGCCGCCCTCCTTACATCAGCGACCTGTGCGTTCTCTCTTTTCCTTAGTTGGCTTGAAAAGGTCTATCGATTCTAGGAATCTTTTCCAAGAATCAGCTTTTAGTTCCATTGGTCTTCTCTATTGTTTTTCTATTTCCGATTTCATTAACTTCCCATTTCGTTAACTTCTTTTATTTTCTTTAAAGATTTTATATTCAAGTAATCTCTACTCCAACAACTGAACCAGCCAGGCGCCCCTCTGCTCTGTTTTTTGTTTGTTTTCTTCTGCTTACTTTGGATTTAATTTGCTCTTCTTTTTCTAATTACCTGAGGTGAAAGCTTAATTATTGACTTTAGATGTTCTTTCTTTTCTAAAATGTGCATCTTCTATAAATTTCCCTCTAAATGCTGCTTTTGCCCTGTCTTACCAATTCTGATCACTTGTATTTCCATTTTCCTTTAGTTCAATATTTTTAAATTTCTCTGAAACTTTTCTTTGACCTATGTGTTATTTATTCCCCAGATATCTGGGGGACTTTCCAGGTATCTTTCTCTTACTGATTTCCAGCTTAGTTTCTAGCATTATGAAGTTTCTAAGTGCATTACGTGGATGGATTTCTAGGTTTAATTCTTGTGGTCTAAGAGCAAACCGTGTGATTTCTCGGCTTTTGTTAAGGTGCTTTCCGTGGCCCGGGTTGGGGTCCATCTGGATGAATATTCCATCACGCCTGAGAAGAGCGTGTCTCCTGCTGCTGTTGGGTAAAGAGGACGCCACTTAGAGCCAGCGGTCGAGCGCGTTGCTGAGTTCGAGTACACATTCGCAACACTCTGCCCCTGGCTCTGTCCCCTCGGGTACAGGGGTCTGCAGCGGTCACAGCGGGCAGGTCCGTTCTCCTCGCTGTGCTGTCCGCTTCTGCCTTGCCTATTTTGCCCTCCATTGCTAGGGACACACGTGTCTGCCTTTGCCGGGAGGGTGCGCAGCCAGGGAGGGGAAGGCACTAGGGAGAGGCAGCAGGTAGAGCAAGGGTCCAAAGTGTAGCGGGGCGGGCACGGGGTGGGCGGGACAGGAGTGAGGCTCGGGCCACCCGGCAAACTGGCGGGGGTGTCTTGGCCTCTCCATCGCCAGGAGGCACATGGAGCTGTGCGGGGGGGCTCGGATCGCCCGGTGCTAGGACTCATCTGAAGGGGTTGGGCACACAGGCGTGAGACGCTCGCACCCTGCTGGCCACACCGCCGTGTGGCCTCCTGCCCGGGCGTGTGGGTGACACCTGTGACTTGCTTCTAACCCAGAAAATGCAGGGAGAGTGACGGCCGGGCCGGCTTGGTGCAGCCGTCGCACTGCGTTGGGCTGTTGTCCCATCTTCCTGGGTTGCTGTCTCCTTAGCGGCAGGAAGCAGTCACCCTGGGGAGCGCCACGTGCTGGGACCACGGGCAGTGTCAGCAGGAGCCCGCAGGAAGCTGGAGCCACAGCCCTGCAGCAGGAGGGACCTGGAGTGAGCACGGAGCCAGTTCCCCGCCGCCCGAGACCCGTGCGAGGACCAGCCAGCGTGCCTGGACCCCCACCCACAGGAACCCTCGGGTAATGAGTGGGGAAGGGGGGCACCTGGGGGCTCAGTCGGTTGGGCCACTGCCTTCGGCTCAGGTCATGGTCCTGGAGACCCGGGATCGAGTCCCACATGGGGCTCCCTGCTCGGCGGGAAGCCTGCTTCTCCCTCTCTCACTCCCCCTGCTTGTGTTCCCTCTCTGGCTGTGTTTCTCCCTGTCAAATAAATAAAATCTTCTTTAAAAAAACAAAGTGTGTGTGTCCCGAGCGCCAGCCTGTGGCGATCTGCTTTGTCAGCCAAGGGCCGTGAGCACAGCCGGTGTGCGGGGTCGAACGCCATGGCCTCAGAGAAGTTTCAGGAGGGTCGCAGACAGCCTGGGCAGCCCCAGGGGACAGGTCGCCGGCCGCTGGACGCACGCACCCACAGCCTGCAGCCGGGCTGGCCTCCGAGAACCCGCGGGAAGGAAGCGGGCGGCGAGGGAGTTCAGGGCCATCCCTGTGGGCACGACGACAGGGTACGGTCAACAGGGACCGTGAGGGTCCCGCGCACTGGCGGTGCCTGGCTCCCCAGGCTCCCAGAGCCACTTCCTGGGACGGTCAGTAGAAATCTGACAGCAATGCCATCGACAACATGATTTAATTAAGAGGTAACGACGTGGGGTCCACGGTCTCTGCTGGCCAACGGGACCGACATGGCTCGCAGCCCGTGCTGGGAAAGGATTGCCCTGCACATACTTTGGGGAGAAACGCCGTGGCTTTCAGACGCCTTTGAGCGGACCCTCCCTCCCCATCTCCGAATTTGCTCTGGCCCCGTGGCTGCTCAGTTCCTGTTAAATCTGCCTTTTCTCATCAAAAGAAAGTATCGTGCATTTTATTTTCAACTAACTTGCGGCGCTCTGTCGGGAGGACTGCAGCCCAGGTTCTCCCACCGCCTGGAGCTGAGTGGCCCCAGCGGGCCTGGCCTTCCACCTGCTGGGGCACCCCTGCCTCCAGGCTGGGTGCATCGGAGAGTCAGGGGGCCATCACCTTGTAGCATCTTGCCCCGCATCCCGACCCCCCCAACCTGCATGAACGCAAGCTAAGCCATCTCCTGTGTGAGACTCGTGCCACGTGAGTGACCCCGGGAGCCTGCTGAGTGGACGTTAGCTGGCCTCCAAGTCAGACCTGGCCCTTCTGGGTCTGCATGTCAAGGCCTGTAAATCTTGCCTCCCATGCCCTCACGTCCCCGCGGCTTCCGGCTGGGCTGGCCCCCGGAATGGGGTCCGGAGGGGAGGCGGGCATCCCTCGCCCAGGCCCCTGGGAGATGTGAAGACACAGGAACGTGGAAACGCAGCTCGCTCCAAACCGCATGTAGCTGAACGGTTTCACGGCAGCCCCGCCGTTTGCCCTCTAGACGTGGCCTACCAGACGGTCAGCGGGAAGTCCCGCCCCTGCCCCTCGGCCGGGACCGCAGCCGGGCTCTCCACGGGGCTTCCCCAGCTGAGGAGGTTTGACGTTAGAAGCAGCCGGGCCGGTGTCGAAATGTCCCGCCCTCCTTTAGGCTTATTCCGGCCTTCATCCACGCACAGATCTCCCTTTTCTTCTATTTCTGTTGGATTATTATGAGATCAATCAAACCTGAGGTCACAGCTGCTGTGAATCTTCTCTTGGGAACACAGCTGTAATCCGGACCCCTGCTCCAACCCCTGGCCGGCCCCCTCCACGCCGTCCTGCCGAGCCCCAGCGGCCCGGGCGGCTCCGACAACCCACGCTGACCTCCGGGAGCCCCGCCCAGGGGGGCCCCCCACCCCCTGCCCTCTGGAGCCATCCCTTCACAGCCATGCCTCCCAGGACTCAGGCGGCCTCCCCCTGCTCAGACCCCACCAGGAGAGTGCCCAGTGTCACGGCACGACCGTCTCCCCCCAGCCCCTCCCCTCCCCTCCGGCCCACGGCCCGGCGTCCAGGCACGTAGGAGGGCCCAGCTAAATACCAGCTGGGCACGGGGGCTCCCGGTGCTGGGGTGGGCCGCAGCCCCAAGGAACCCGAGACCCAGCAGCCGCGCCCCACAGCTCTGAGCCTCCCTGGGAAGCTGGGTGATATTCACAGAGGCCTGCGGGGAAGGCGGCCGGTAGTAACCATCCGGCGGCAGCAGCGGCTCCCTCGGGACGTCGGCAGAGCTGCAGCACCTGCCCCGGAGGAACTAACACGAAGGAGCTGTTTCTCTAAGGGACACTCGGCTGTGCGGGGGTGCAGCCCGCCGGATCACACACGGGGAAGCCTGTGTCCCGGTCGAATGCAGAATCGCTAGGAAACACGAAGAGGACGACGCCGACAGTCGGGGGCCTGGGCCACGTGGCCCTGGCGGGGTCAGGGAGGGCCTGTCCCCGGGGCAGACGGGCCTGGGCACAGCAGCGGCAGCCCTGTCCACACAGCAGAGCTCCGGGCTCTCCCTCCTCGCACGGACGTCCTCGCCACAGACCCAGCTGCGGGAGCACACACGCTCGGTGCACACGTGACTGCTCAGAGGCCCAAGATTCCCAGGAAGAGGGCCGAGCCCCGGAGGGACGCCCGGCGGAGGCAGCCTGTGGGCAGCCGTGACTGGGGCTCCAGGCTGATACCGCAGGGGCGGGACAGCGGGGGCGGGACAGCGGGGAGCAGAGCCCCCAGGCCCCGGGGGATGGCCCAGCACAGAGCCCAGGGCTGGGCATTTTCTTCTAAGTTTAGAGCCACCGTGTTTACTTTTCTGTTAAGTGAGTTCATAGTTTCCCTGTCGGCCTCGTCCTCTTCGTGTTTCCTAGCGATTCTGCATCCGACCGGGACACAGGCTTCCCCGTGTGTGATCCGGCGGGCTGCACCCCCGCGCAGCCGAGTGTCCCTTAGAGAAACAGCTCCTTCGTGTTAGTCCCTCCGGGGCAGGTGCTGCAGCTCTGCTGTTTTTTCTATCCTACTGTTGGTCTCTTTAAAGATGACTTACGTGTACGGGCACCTGGATGGCTCCGTCCCTGAGCATCCGACACTTGCAGCTCAGGCCATGATCTCAGGGTGCTGGGATCGAGCCTGTGGGATGGAGCCTGCAGTCAGCGCATGTCTGCTTGGGTGGGACTCTCCTCCCCGTCCCTGCCCCTTCCTCCCAAATAAGCAAATCTTAAAAAAAAGACTTACAAAGCTTCATATGCAAAGGAAAGCCCTTTTCTGTCGGTCGAGTTGCACACTCTTTTGATGCTGTGAGATTCGGGGGCACGCACGCACAGACCTGGTGACTTTATGTCGTTGAATCTATTAATATTTTATAGCTTCTGGAAGTGCAGTCATATTTTAAAAGACCAGCCGCACTCTGTGGTTATAAGTGATCGTTTCCTGTTCTTCTGGAATTGTCATTACTTCACTTTGACCTATTTGAAATATATCTGCTGTAAAGAAATACAATTGTGGCCTTAAAAGGGTATAAATGTATGTTTCTATCACAAAAAGAAAGCAAACCCTCAGGAAAGCCGTGTGCGCCTCCCAGAGACGCGGGCTCGCTCTCTCCCACAGCTCTGCCATCCTCCACCCACCACATCCACATTCCAGCCCCTAGAAAAGACAAGACAGCAGGAGGAGCTCTCCTTCAGAGGACACTTGGCTGAAGTGACACTTCCCGTTGCGTCCGTCCCACCGTCCAGCCGCGGGGGCTTGGGCACTGCAGTCATTATCTGAAAAGGCCTCTTTGCAAGATAAAAAGGAAACAGGGCCAGGGGCTAGGGTGGGGAGGGTCTGTGGGAGTCTGGGCCACAAGAGCTACCTCGCTACTGTGGGAAGGCAGAGATCCCAGGCGGTGGCAGGCCCTGGAGAGGGCATGAGCCGGGAGGGCCACAGGGAGACCACGAGCTCTGCCGACGGAGAACAGGAGCGAGAAGGCCTGGCCCGGGCGGCGGGGACGCAGGGTGAGCTCACCTACACCACCTGGGACACCCGAGAGGGGCGGGCGCTGAGCGGGTCCAGGCCTGCGTCCTCAGGCCCCAGCGCCCCCCACACTGGATCCACCGGGCCATCCAGAGCCCAGAGCCTGGCCGCAGACTACCTGCAGTTGGAGGGCTGGCTGGGCTCCCCAGGGCAGTGCCTGCATCCGCCCCAGGCTGCCCAGCTCTTGCCATCCAAGGGTCCCAACACCGGTGTGGGCCTCGCATGCCCCTCAGCCGCCCCTCAGCGGCCCCTCCCGGCGGCTCCTCCCCCAGGATGCTTTCGGTGCTGAGGTCAGAGTGGGCTGCCTCCCCTCCTGCACCCCCCCTCACCTTCCTCAGCCGCAGTCCTGACCCCCACCCGAGCTCTGAGCCGCCAGGGGGCCAGGCTGGCTTCTGAACCCCTGGAAGCAGCACCCAGGTAGGGTCTGGGGCAGGTCCCCGCGAGAACCCTGCACCCACGCGGCCTGTCCCGGGGGACCGGTTCCACACTAGGAGGCCTGACTCCACTCCGATGGGTGCCACCAACGGAAAGCTCACTGTGCTCAGACTCCCACAGCACCTTCTTCCAACCCTCGGTGTGACCCTGACCGTGAGCGGGCGGGAGGTGCCCCCAGCTGCCCTCCCCAGCAGGAGGCCTGGGTGCAGACCCAGCTCTGTCCGCGGACCGCAGGCTGCGCCAGGCCCACAGCGACACCCCTGCCGCCGGCAGGAAGCCCGGCAAGGGCCACGGCACATACAAAGCGTCCCTCACACACAGGACAAGCTATCGAAGGAAGACATTTTATTTTCAAGTGTCTATGGAGATGTTACAAACAATAGACTGAAGGGGGGGGGGGCAAAAACATTGAAAAATTTTAGAACTACCAGTTTAAAATAAAAATATGATTAGGTAAGATAATAAATAATGCCATCCCATGACTTTAAGACGAAGGCATGTCGCAAGCCTCGATGAGCCGGTGGGGTCAGGCTGCCGCAAGCCCACCCAGCACCCTAGTGAGGGAGGAATGAAGGGGCCACACCGTCCAAATCTTGACTTTATTTTTTAATATAAAAACCGCATTTTTGGAAACCCACCCTACCTTTTCCCCTAACATAATGCTTTACCTCTTAAAAATAAAAATAAAGTACTAATTCTATATACATCACATGTACCATACAAAAATGTATCCAAAGTTTCTATTGCTACCAAAGTGTTCTAAATTAAAACAAGTTACAGAAAGCCCCTCGTTGTAAACAAAAGATTACAAGTTACAAAATCAAAGAACACACAGCCAGAGTCATTTACACAACAACCAACACACCCGGCTCCCAGAGCAAGCTGGATTTCATGTGCCTGTATAAAAATGCATATCAATATACTTCTGCAAATTTATTTTTCATTATAAAGCAAATGAATACACTTTCTACAATAAATAATCCGCTGGGAGGCACACCCGTGGAGGCGGGGCAGGCGGCGGAGGCCGGAGGTGGACGGGGGCGGGGAGGATGGCGACACCCAGAGGACACGCCGCTCCAGCCCTCACAGGGGGGGTGGGGGGGCGGAGTGGTTTTTGGTGATTTGCAGGTGAATACACAGCATAAATTTATTCTCCACCTCTTTCCACAAAGTACCATCAAAATAATGTCATTTTCTTTCTTAAAATACACATTTGTCACTGTAAATTTACATCCCGTCTTATTAAATAGTGGTACTCCATGTAAAGAGTATGATTTACAAAATTATTAAACATTCAAAAGTCTTTAAAAAAAAGCTACAGATCAAAGAAAGTGAGGCGAGCAGCGCCCTCCAGCCGGACGTGCGGCGGGCACAGCGGGCTCGGGGCGCCCCTCGCCGTTCACAGAGCGCCGCGGCGGGGGTGGTTCCACAGAGAGCTTGGAAATAAAACCAGCCCTCCGCGCAGGAGGACGGATAAAAGACCCAGGCTGAGAAATCAGAATAAGTTAGGTCTGCAACAATATACACGCATGTACAGCTTATCCACACCACAGACACGGCCGCGGGCAGGGGCAGCTCAGTCGATGTCACTGAGGTCACTAGTGGGCTCCCCGTGCACACGGCTCAGGTGGCTCATCGCGCGGTCGAAGGCGACCCTCACGGCCTTCCGGATGCTGGAGTTCCGTCCCTCCATCATCTTCAGCTTGTCTATGGTCTCGTCCATGCCCAGGGGGACCATCTTGGACTTGGGGAGCCATTGCCTTTGTAAGAGAAAAGAGGGGAGCGGTAAGAGCCGCCCACAGAGCAACCTAGCAGCTCCGAGCCCCCGGGCCGGTGGGGATGTGCAGTGGACGCCAGGCGCTCCAGGGCCGCCCCAACAACCAGCCGTCATCAGCCGCGGACCTGCGGACAGGGGCACGGTCCAACCCCGCTGCCGACCCTGGGAGGGGCCGGTGTGAAAATCCAGTCGTCGCCACATCTCCTCCACCGCACTTCCCAAGGGGCCGCGGCATCCTGGAGGCTGGCGGAAGACCCCATCAGCCTTCCAGGCCTCTCCGAGTGGCCGCCAAAGCCACACACCGACACGCCCTTGCCCAGGGAGCGGGGGAGGGCAGGGCCATGCCAGGAGGGGCGGGCAGGTGGGCCCAGCTGCGGGGCGGCCGACCCGCCGTGGAACCGGACACGGTGGGCATGAGCCCCCACCGGGACTGAGCACGACCAGGTCACGGGGGGACGGGGACGGGGGGCGGAGGAGCGCTCATGGCCGCCACACAGTGAGGCACACAGAGCCAATCCAGCCGCACACGGTGCCCGCACAGCCGTTCTGCACCAGGGCGCCCCTTGCCGGCACAGGGAGCTCCCAGTGCGGAGACCGCCAACGCACACCCCGTGCATACTCGGGGACAGCTGGGGACCCAAGCGTCAGGGGTGCGGGACCCGAGGCCCAAGATCACCACATGGACCCACAGGGGTAAGAGGAAGAGACGGGCCCGGCCGGCTAGCTGCAGAGCCCCCGGCAGGACCCCGGAGCACCGAGCCAGCCCGACAGCAAGCCCGAGGCCGGTCCCCGCGCAGCGTGGCCCCTCCACTCACCAGCTTCTCTTGTTGTCGAAGAAGAGAACAAGGAAGAGCTTCTCGTCAGCCTTGGTCTGCATGTGCTCGCCTATCTTCAGCACGTCCAGCGGCGGGGCCGGAATGGTGACCCCGTTGTGGTGGCCAGGCACACGTGGCATCTTGGGGTCGATGATCTGTCGAGGAAGGACACGCGCGGGTCACATCTGAGGGCCCGTCCACCGCGGCCCCACTCTCCTCGGGCTCTGACTCGAGGCAGCTCGTGAAGCACTTCTCCCAGCAGCCTGACGCCCCGTACGCACGTCCCTTGGCGGGACTCGGGGCACAGGGCCCCGCTGCTCAGTACCGCGGCTCCCCAAGGACCCCCACAATGCACAGAGCAGGGGCGCGGCTCACCAGGGCCGGGTAGGAGGGGTAGCCACTGCACTTGGCCCACACGACTTTCAGAGGCTCGAGCACGGAGGCCGCAGCGTCAGTTGAAATCCACATGCTGTTCTGACCAACCTCTGGGCAGAGAAAGGAAGGACGTGCTCAGTCACCAGGAGGGCAGGGCACCAGGTGCCTCTCAGGCCACCCCTGCAGCAGTCCCCGGCGGCCGCCCCGCTCCACCAGGTGCTGAAATGTGCGGGACCAGCAGGCCTGCGGTTCGCCAGGTGTGGCTGCAAGTGACAGATGGGCCTGACATGAACAGCCCCCAGAGGCTCACGCCCAGGAAACATGGGAACTGAGCATCCCGCACACAGAGAGACGAAGCGCAGGACAGAGCCATCCCTGTCATCCCCACAGCCTCCCTTCCCGTGAGCAGCAGCCGTCCCACTCCACGGGGAGCTCCCACAGACCCCCTGGGACGGAGGCCCGCCTGCCGCCCAGCAGAGCAGGTGCCCACGCCGTGGCCCACGGAGGACGGGGCCCAGACTCACCTGCAGCGATCCTGGCCGCCTTGGCATAGTTCCCATTCTCGATGCACGAGATCAGTTCACTGCGGTCCTCCAGCGTGTGCCTACGCACCAGGGCAGGCTTGCCCCGGCCACACTTGGGTGCACTAAAACTGCAGGGGGAAAAGCAAAGCTGTGTCAGGCAGCGCTCCCTCCCTCCGCCCCGTTGGCAGCCAGACCCAGGCCCCAGAAGCCGCACGAGGCAGACCGCGCCCAAGAGCCAGAGTGTGCGGGCCGCCAGCTACAAAGGGGTCTCCACAGACCGGGAGGGCAGGGCTGTGCTTGTCGCCCAATCAGGGCTCGATTTGGGGAGGAAAAGATACAGAATAAATGTAGCCAGAGACTCGGAAACTGCCCATCTTTTATGAGCAGTTATGTTTCCCATCTCCGGTTAAACTGCACGAGGCAGATGAAGAGAACACAGGCCCGGGAACCCCTGTGCAGAGGGCGGCGGGGCAGGGCAGGGGGGGCGCGGGTCGGCAAGCAAGCAGGCCTGTGCCCACCTCGAGTCGCAGAGCGGGCTGCTGCTGGACGAGATGCTGGACTCCGATGCGCAGCGTCGGCGGGGTGCGGCTCTCCTCCCCGGGGCACCACCCAGCTCCGGCTCACTCCGCACACCCCCAAAGCCATTGGTGAGACCTGCAACACAGGCCCCCGGGCACCTCAGTCCACACACGGGAGGCCACGCTGCGCGAGAGCGCGCCCGTTCGAGGCCGCACAGCGTCCAGGCCCCCCCACCCCCAGCCGGCCCGCAGCACACAACACAGGAGACACGGGCCGCCTCCCGCGTCCCGAGGGCGCTGGTCTGACCCACGCACTCTTCCTCAAAGACCAAACGGCTGCACAGGCTGCACAAAGGCAAAGCCAAGAGCGTCCAGTTCGTCCTCCCTAGATCAGAGGACGCTGACCACATGACAGGCCCCCACGTGGGGGGTGATACACGTCCAGATGAGGCCCCTCGCCACCGCCAACAACAGGTTCACGCACGGGAGCTTCAACGGGTACACGTCCAAGGAAACGTGCCCCTCAGACAACTCGGCACGCGTGCAAGCCGGGGACGTGCCCCTGAGCGCCGTGCCACGTGGTGCCAGGGCCGCTGGGAGGCTCTGCGACCACGGCAGCTCCCGAAGGCACGCCGCAGCCTCCGGAAGAGCCCGGCGCCACGGCAGGACCGGGGCAGGCGGGCCGCGCCCTTGAAGCCCAGCAGCAGGGGCACCGTGCCCGTTTCTCTTCCCAAAAACAATCTCACTCTCACGCTGAGAAGAGTGTTAAATCTGGTTCTTTACAAGCTTGCTGACGAAGGTGGCCGGGTTACAGGGTTTCTCATCCACGTCACACGCTCCGTATTTTCTCAGCGGCAAAGACGCGTGTTAAACGAGCGCCGCTGAGACAGACCCGCAGGCGCGGGCGGCTGTGGCTGCTCGCAGCACACACGGAGGCGGCTCCTTCCCTCAAGGACGACACTGACACATCTCGCTGCGATGCCACAGGACTCCACACAACTGGCTTTTGAAAGAAACACGCTTATGTTCCGCCGGGGATCGAATCCACGCACCGGCAGGCCCGCGGCTGACCGCCGCCCTGTGCTCGCTGACGGCGCGCTCAGGCGTTCGTGGCCCATGGAGTCCAGCAGCTGAGCAGACGCCACGGGGCCACGGGGCCACGAGCCGAAGAAGGCAGCCTGCCCCGCCCCCCCCAGGCAGATGGACAGAAGGACGGGACCACAGCCCCACAGGCGCACATCCAGCACCCGGCAGTGGAGACCACGCCGCCACCGCCTGTGCCCCCGGAAGAAGCCCCGGGACATCACCCGACCGGCCGCGTGGCGACAGTCCGCAGCAGGGACACGCAGCTACGAAGCTGCTCTGCCCAGGGTCAGCTCCGACCTGGGGCCTGGTGACCCTGGGTGGCCACACCCGTGCCCTTCCCTGCAGAGCCAGAGCAGGCACAACTGGGGCAGGCGTGCGAGGCTCCTGAGAGGAGCTCGGCCAGAGGCCCCGGCCTGCCCACAAGGGGCTGTCATCACTCAGAAGAGCAAGAGAAGATGCGTGTCCCAGGCACCCGGCGTCTGCGCGGAGCCATCCAAGAAGGAAGCAGACCCGGCACCCACGTTCCCAAATCATGGCACCAGGCTTCACCTGCTTCACCGAGGACGCCAGCACCTGACAGTGGTGAGAACCGCCCGAAGCCGCGCTCCCCGTGAGACGCGAGGGGGAGAGCTGAAAACGTGGGGCTCCCTCGATCTCCCGAAGCACTGGGGACCCACCTGCCCACGGTGACTAGTTACACTCAGCAGCTGCTGACAGGAAGTACCGCAGACAAGCCCAGCAAGAGGAGGGGCCGGGACAGGGGCCAGGGCACCAGCCAGCGTGCGCTCACCACCCCTGTGCCCCTCCCCCAGCCCACCGGGCCCCCAGGGCGGGCAGACAGACGTGTCCTGCCACAGGGAGCCTCGGCGGCATCCCCGCACCCCGCACAGCCCAGGCTCTGGGGCTCCACGCAGGAACGGGCCCGCAAGCCACCCGCAAAGGGCAGGCATCCACGTGGCACCCGAGCCCTCAGCTGAGACCACGTCCACACCACTTAAAAGTCGTTTTAAGAAACTACTTAAGGAAAAAATAATTTTTTCAACGCTGAACTTCAAGTCAGCGCGCCACGAAAGACGAGCTAGCCGTGTGGGAAAGGCCAGTGCCCTCCAGCACGGGCGCCGCACTTTCGCCCAGAGCGTGGGGCGCCCCGTCCCAGCGCACGAAGACAGTCTTCTCTGCCCCCACAGCCCCAACACCCCAGGCCAAGAAGCGCCCTGGCTCAGCTGCTCCCCAGCCCACTGAGGCCCTCCCGGGGAACGGGGCCACGTGTGGCCTTGAGGACGCTCCCTACAGCTGCCAGCTCCAAGGGGAACGGCTTCCCCGCCACCGGGCAGCGAGAAGCCGTGGTGCTCCCCGTGGGGGCGGGTCCCACACCTGCCGCACCCTCGCTGCTCCTTCAGGGGCTTCTGAGCGCTGCCCGGCCAGCGGGCAGTGGTGCGGACCCCAGGGCCCTGCCTGCCGCCCCCCGGCTGCTGCCTGGCCCCCCAGACGTGCTGGCCGGGGGACACAGCGACTGCGCTCGGGCTCTTCAAGCGCTGGGGCCGCCCGTCCGTCCTCTGTATGTTTTTATTTGTAGTATTGGCAACTGAATTGCATTTTTCAACCTTTTCATAAAAACAGAGCAAATGCTATCCCAACCACCCTGCTTTTGCCTAGGCCAGCTCCTGGAAGCAGCGGCGGCGGCAGGGAAGGCCCCCCCCGGACACCTCCAGGCCCCACGGGCAGGCACCGTGTGCGCAGCAGGCATCCGGCACAGGGAGCAGAGACAGAGCCACCCAGCAGGCTGGAAGGGAGAGACGAGTAAGGGTTCGAGAAGGGAGACCAGGCAGAAACCCAGGAAAGCAAGATGCTGACAAGCGACAGGAGCCATCAGTGTTCACGAATCTTCCGGCTGGGCCACACTCCCCGCGCCCGGCCCGGAACCCCTGGTCCCTCCAGGCCAGTCCTGTGCCTGCTGAACGCGGGATCAGAATCTCGGGCCACACAAACATCCACGGGGGCCACAGCCCGGCGACTAAAGCACCTGGCTCTAAAGCGGCCCTTGGCTTCGTTCACACCTACCCACGGGGTCGGGATGGGCTGAGGAGGCGTCCCTGCCGGCGGCTCTCGGGCACCTGTGCGGTTCCTCCCGGGAGCGTCTGGCTCTGACTTACAGAGGGGGTGGGCGGGGTGGGCCCGTGTCCTCCACGCACTGGTGTTTGTATTTTGTTTGGAAGAAGGCTGAACAGATGCTCCCAGCGTCCTCCACAAAATTATGTGAGACCCCAGCGTGCAGTGACCTCTGCGCTCCGGAACCAGGGCTCGGTGGAGCTCCGGTCCGCGGTGGGTAAGAGAACAGTTAGGGTCCAAAGAGGGAGCTACCCAGCATGTTAGTAAACTGAGAACCTGGAAAATAGCGAAAAAGCCATTTAGTCTGATGGGGGGGGGGGGGGCGCGAGACTAGCCTCCACCCGGACAGCCTGATCGACGTGACCCCCTCTGCCTCCCTGTCTCCATCTGTCTCCGTCTCTGTGTCGGTCTGTTTCTCTGTGCCTGCCTCTGGCTCTCTCTGTCCCAGCGTCTCTGTGTCTCCCACACGCGCACACACACGCCAGGGCACGCGGCGCGCACGCAGCAGGTGTCTCGAGAGCAGAGACCAGGAGCACAGGAGTCCCGCCAGCTGTCCGTTACGGGACACAGATGAGCGTCGCGGCAGGAGGAAGCAAGAAGGCAGAGCGCGGGCTCCAGGCGGCGTGGTGCGGGCAGAGCAGGGTCCGGGGTCTAAGCCTGGCCCGCCGGCACTTCCCACGGCTCGAGAGCAGGGAGGGGCCCCGGGGCCAAGCGTCTCCAAAGGAACGCATCTGTTTTCACTCTAACTTGGAAACCTTGCAGCGGGCCGTGGGGCGCCAGAAACCCCCTACAAGGCAGAACACACAGAAGAATCTCTGGAAAAAATGGACGGTTCAGAACAGTTCAAGTCCTCAGACGGTGAAGACCGCGCCTGGGGCGAGCAATCCAGGGCGTGCAGAGAGCGCCAAGAGGCGGAGGTGAGGTGGAGCCAGAAACGGGCGCCGGGGCGGGCAGCAGGAGGCGGCGCGGCCCTGAGCCCAAGTGCTGCGCAGGTCCTAGCGCTACTAAGACTCCCGGGCCGCTCAGGACGGCGTCAGGACTCATCACGCAGCCACTGTCTCTACTCCCACTCTGGAACAAGAAAGCAAACACCCCGTCAGTCAGGTCACGGGGCAAGCGAGCACCCAGACGCACGCCGCGGCCCGCTCACGGATACTCCTCCACGGCTCCGTCCGCACGGGACCCCTGCAAGAGCGTCGCCGGGCTGCGCGCGGGCAGGAGGGGCGGCATCTCCTCCAAGGGCACGGCCGCCGGGCTGCCAGTAGCCTCACCGAAGGGGGAGGCGCGGAGGCCCAGGGCCGCGTCGGCTGCAGCAGGACCCGCCGGCCAGGTGGGAGCCACCATCGGGGCCCACGGGGCCCTCCTCCGGCACCAGTGTTGCAGGACAGCAGGGCCGCGGCCGGAGGCGCTGGCCTGGGGCCTGGAGCTCTGCCCAGGTGCCTGTGGCCCGACACGCTCTCTGGCTCCTGTCCTTGGGCACCAGCTGAACCTCGGTGCTCACACACGAGGCGCAGAAGGAGCCTTTCCCTGACCTGGCTACGACAGGGCGCAGCGGTCTTTGGGGCCTGGCGAGTGCGGACACGAGCTCCAGCCACGCCCGTGGCCCCCCAGCGCAGCCTCGTGGTACCCGGAAGCAAAGGGAAGGCCCTGACCCATCCAAACACAAGCACCGGAACCGAGAACTTCGACAGCATTAGGTGAACACACCAAAGCTTCCACACGTTAAATAACCAAACTACACAATCATCGGGCCACCAGAAGGACTTGAGCGGTGGCAGTGGCGCAGGGAGCACCCCAGCCGCCCCGGCCGAACGCAACAGACAGACCCGCAGCGCCGCCGCTGCCCCAGGCCACACCGCCCTGGCTGGACAAGCTCGGGACGGACAGCCGGCCGCACCAGGCGCAGGGGAGAAACAGGCCGCCGCAAGCCCCGCACGCTGTGGACCCCGCCACCACGCTGCCCCGGCTCGGGGACAGCAGGAGCCTCCCGGGAAATCCAAGAGACTCGAGGACAGAAGCCCAGCAGCGCGGCAAACAGCCTCCAGGGGCACATCAGTGGCTCCCGGATGGGAAGTCGCCTCACCGCCGCAGGCCAGAGCCACACAGGACGGCGGGGACCTGTCCCAACGCTCCCCCGGCGGGCTCTCAGAGCCGGACACAGGCGCTCCTGCCCACCCTGCCCCCCCCCCGGGTCCCCGGACACGCCGCCTGGCGGACCCAGCCCCCGGCCCCCCCGCGATGGCGCCCCCGGCACCGTCCACAGCAAGCCTCCACCGACACCCCTGGAGGAGAGAGACCGCGGCGCTCCGTGGCATTTACCTGTGTCCAGGCGCTTTCCCGGGGACCCCTCCTCCACCTCAGAGTCGCCACAGGTGCTCCGCGACCTTTTTCTTGGCTGCAGAAGAGTCTCCAACCTCGGAAGGACTACAGACAAAAAGGTTTTGGTCCCTAGCTGAGGAGAAGTTGGCTGGGTTTCAGTGTTCTTGGCAGACTTTGGGGGGCTTACACTTTTCGATTTGCAGAAGAGAACAGAAGTGCGTCTGTTTACATCGCTTGCTGGCTCCGCCACCGCGGAGGCCGCCGCCGCCGGCGCATCGCCACTACGGGCGAGGGAGGGCTCTGGAGGGTGTCCGATTACCAGTGCGCTCTGAGTGCAAGTGCTATGTGATTCATTAGCAAATGTGACTCTTTTGAATAGTTTACTCTGCTCTGGGTTGAGTTCTACTGGTTTGAGGGTTGGTGGTTCTGAATTAGTCTCCGAGTTTGAAGGAAGAGGTAATGCATCTGATGGTTCAAGTTTAGGGGGAGATTTATCTCCTGAAAAAATTATAAATAAAGTGATTTTTGAAAACTGATAATTATAAAATCTATTATAAAAATTACTATAAATGTGAAGTCCACCAAATACTAAATCAATCAAGGAAACAAAGCATCACACATACTGTCTGCGAGCAGCGAGGGCCCAGGCCCGGGGCCGTCGGGGACACTGTGTGCGCTTCCCTAACACCGACCGCCGAGGCGGCCTGGCACCCAGGCTGCAGGTGCGCAGGGTTTCCAGTCACTCCGAGAATGACCACCGAGGCCCCTGCGCATACGCCAGTGTTAGCACGTCACTCAAGCTCCTGACAAAGACTGCAATCCACCGTTCACTTACCTTGAGAAGAAAAGTATTTCATGTAACTAGGGGGCTAAGCGGGCATCCCCATACAGTCCTGAGCTGGGCCACACAGTCAGCAAGCAGGACACAAGCCTGTACCTGACTTCTGACCAAGGTGCTCTGGGTGATGGCAAGGCCCATCAGGTGAGGGGTGAGGGGTGGCTGCAAACCTCTCACGGGAGCAGGAAAACCTCCCACCTGGTTCTCCAGCACCCTACATGCCACGCTCTGAGACGCTGAAATGGAGATTCTTACAACAACACTCTTTGGAAGAAGACTATCTTTGCCTCATTTAAACGACTTCTTGAGACTATGAGCATGACACCAGAAGTCTGGAGACCCGAGGGAACAGGCCTACATCCCGGTGCCCGGAGAGGAGGGCCTCGAGGGACCGAGCAGGCAGGCTGTGCGGGGGGGCAGCCCTCCAGGACGAGCCACTGCTTTGGGCTACACAACTCGAGAGAAAGAACTAAGAGTAACAACTTCGATGGTCCTAAGTGGTGCATACATCCTCACTAACTACAGTTCTTAGTTCATTAACGTGCAAACTTCCCCAGACCACGTAAGAATACCTAAGAAAACAGTGTTTTAAATCCGACTGTTTTGAGAGCAGGAAGCGGCACAGCTCCTGGGTCCCACTTACATCTCAGAGCAAACGTCCTGAGAATTCTCCCCGAGGAAGGCTCTCCTGCCCCCGACACAGCCCTGCTTGGCGAGGCCCCTCGAAGCTGGACAGGGCGTGTCACAGGGGACCCCAGCCCCGAGGGAGTGTGTCGGCGGCAGATGGGACACGAGTCCTCTCGGGCCCACGCCCCCCGCCACAGATGCAGCGCTGCCTGAGTGGACCGTGTGGCACCCGGGATAAGGAAACCCCGAAGCACAGCCCACCCTGACACGGGCCAGGGGTCTTCCCGCCCGCCCCTTCCTGTCCCCAACAGGTTTAGGAAAGTAACAGTCACAGACCACGCACGGACACGGGAGCGCAGGGGGCTGCTGCTGCACAGCTTTTCCAAGCCCGCGACCGGGGAGGCCCTCGCCACGGCAGCCTGCGCCACCGCGCACCAGGAACCACCGCTGCCCCCTTCCCGAGCGCGTGCCTCAGTTCACCACCCTGCCTCCTGTCCCCGCCTCCCCCGCGCCGGGCTCCCATCCTGACCCAGTCCCTGGGGCCACAGCCAGCAGCCCGCCTCCACCTTAGCGGCGGGCCCCGCGAGGCCAGGGAGCCCCTCCCTCCCCGGGCTCTCCTGACCCCTCCTCCCAGGCCCTGTCCGTGCTCCCCCCAGACTTCTGTCCTGCTCCACCCCGAGCCTGCCCATCCCAGGCTGGGCAGCCGGCCACCAAGGTCCACACGCGCCTTCTCCTGCACGTCACGCTCAGCCCACCCAAGGCTTTCTCCCGCCCTCTGCCCCAAGGCGGCCCGTGACGCGGCCACAACCACTCCGCGGTCGGCCTGAGCCTCATCTAGGAGAAGGGAGGACAGCACCCGTGCCTGCTGAACCCTGCACTGCTCCACGGGCCGCCAGCCGCGCCCCTGCTGCCCGCTCAGGACCCTGACCAGCTAATACGCAAGCGTGAACCTTCCTGGGAAAGGTCACTTAACTGCACGTGAGAAATGCTCCAAGACCTTCTAGAACAAACGCCGCTCGACTCTGAGTCATAAACACCAACATCCAGGTCCAAAATTCCATCCCTCACAAGGGCAACACGGTTCCCTGCTGGAGACCTGACGCCAGCCCCTCGGAAGGCCGGACAGGCAGGCCCACCCCCGCCCCCACGCGTCCACATCCAAGCCAGAGAAGCGGGCAGGCTCCAGCGGGGGGCATCGGCCTCCTGGGAGCCCCGGCCGCACACTGTCTCACCACCACCACCCCTGCCTTGGGCTTCCTTCTCGCAGTCCTCCAGGGAGAAACCACCACCTCCGCACCCTGCAGACAGGGGAGACGCCACGGCACCCTCCCCCGCTCCAGCGGGACCTGCCAACCCCCAGCGCCGCTGACCGTGGGCTGCGCTGAGCCACAGCGGGCCTGAGGGAGCCTGAGGGAAAAGACGAAGGCCCGGTCCTGAAACGAGGACAGACCTCAGAGCACCACCTAAATCCCACTGACGGGAAGGGGAAGGCCGGGCCAGCAGCTCGGGGACAGCTCCCTGCGCCCTGGCGGCGCGCCGTCCTCCCAGAGCCACCCATCTTCAGGACTCCGCCCCCACTGGGCCAAGTGGGACCAAACTCGGGCAGAAGCAGAGACTAAACCCGCTGAGCGCGCCGGCGGCCGAGGACCGAGGACGCACACAGCGGCACGAGGGGCCGTCGCGGGGCCACGCAGCCCTGCCTGTCAGCCCGGGGAAGCGCGGGAGCGCCGCAGACAGAGCGAAGGCAGGAGCCCTGGCCCAAGGGCCACCAGCAGAGCGACGCCGCAGGGCCTCCCTTCAGTCACAACAGACGGGGCGTGCCGAGCGGCATGGAGCACGTGGCGGTCACGCGTGGCCCTCGCCCCACAAGAAGGACCACAAGCTCCCCCTTCTAGGCTAGCTCCCGGCTATCTTCGCCAACCTTCGTGGGAGGACACCCCCCAGCCCCCGTCGGGCTGTCCCAGGGCCACCTCCGGGGCTCCCTGCACGTGGACTCCAGGCCCTCTCTCGCCAGAGCTCCCTGCTATCTTCCTTCACAATGACCCCAGCGCCTCAGAGCAGCCAACGTGGGCCGCAGCGGGGGGTGCCCACCTGGTGGGGAAACTGGGCTGGGCGGCAGGATGGCTCGGACGACCGGGGAAGACACCGCGTCCAGAGGAGGCCCCCACCGGCCCCCACCGATGACGCTGAACTGGCTCACAAGCTTTCCCCAAAGTCACTCTTTCTGGGGCAAATAACATATAAACAGCAGTTCTCCCACAAAGACAGAAAGATCGGCTCACCCGATGACAGCTCAGGACACAGGAGGGGCCTGGACAGGACAACGGTGTGAGGGCGAAGAGCTGGGGCCACCCTGGACCACGAGGGCCACAAGGGCACACACAGGGCAGCCAGCACCTAAGCCCGGAGGAGCTGGTGCTCTTTAGAGCAGAACTGGCCTGGGGCGCCCATCCAGGTCAGGGTCTCAGGGTCATGAAACCGAGCCCCAGCACGGGGAATGCTTGAGATCCTCTCCCTCCTCCTCTCAAAAAAAACGAAACACCAGAACTGTCCTTTCCTTCCCCATGGAGGCCCCTCCTCTCATCCCATCACCCAAAAGGGAGGTTCCAGAGCCTGCATCTCGCACTGCGGGGAGCCTAGGGAGACGCGCTGGGGACTGAAGCCGAGCACGCACAGAGCGAGGGACCGCCGCGCGAGCAACTCGGAGCTGTCCGCACAAGGGGTCACTTCCTGGGGGACAGAAACACTTGTGGGCCGCGGCGCTCGCCTCCAGCAGCTGCTTTGAGCAGCAGGGCGACAGGAGCAGAGACACGGGAGGGCTGGCCACCCTGCAGAGCGCCCGCCTCGGGGGCACAGATGCCCACGGCAGAGCATCCTGTTCTCAGAGTTCTAGAATGGACGTGCCCGGAGAATACTCAGACTACGAGGCACACCAGCAGCAGCACGGTGCTGGGGAGTCTCCCGTGAAACTACGACGTGTGGACTCGCCACTAACACACACTAGGAGAGCGTGAAGGGTGGGGGGTGCCTTCTCCCAGGTTCTCTGGGCTCCAAGCTGGGCCGCAGCGCTCCCGAGAGTCCGTGCCCCAAGCACGAGGCTCGCCCCTGCGGCCACTGAGGCTTCCGTTAGCACTGGGCTTCCCTGAGGCGCCCGCGGGGCCACTGGGTCTCCCCTCCTCACTGACTTCCTACGCACAGAAACATGCCGGTCGCCCAGCTCTGCAGCTCTCCTCCCAGACGTGCGGCCCAGGGAGGTCACCCGCCCTCGTCCCGTGCATGTGAGCTGTTGGGAGGCCCAGGAGGCAGCTCCGGGTCAGACCCCCGCTCCCTGGTGACACCCTTCGGACATCCATGAGGAGCATTCAAGCAACAGTGGCATCACGGCCCTTTTGAGAGCTGATGTGACCGAAACAGACCAAGCCACATCTACCCTACCACCACTCCGCGCGGCGTACAAGGCCTAGAGCACTCTCTTTAAATAGTGTTTCAAGAACGCCTTAAGAAAAGTCTTAATCTGGGCCTTGAGCTTGGTGCCCGCGTCAGCGCCAAGAGGCAGCAGGGCTGGTACCCGCGAGACAGGAAACCAGAGCCCGGGGGGCGCTCCGGGGACCCAGTGAAGACCGGCCCTCAGCACGTGCTTACCTTCCTCCCCCGTCTCCTGCCCCAGCTGAGCACCTTCCTCTTCAAAGCTTCCAATACCTGATTCCGCAGGCGGGGGCTGGCTGTGCTGCTGGCTCAGCTTGTTCCGAAGGACGGCGATCTCCTTCTTCAGGAGCTTGGCCCGCTTGCTCCGAGACCCGCTGGACTTCATGGCGCACGTGAGGTCCAGCTTGTCCAGCAGCTCGCGCAGCTGCTCCTCCAGGACCATGTGGGCCCTATTGGCCGGGTTCAGCAACCTGTCCACTGGGGTCAAAGGGCACCTCGTCAGTCGGGCACCACGCCGCCCCGGGCCACGCCCACTAGAGCCCCAAATGCCCTCCACGCTCACTCCACGACGGGCCACTGCCACCGGGAGACGCGCCTGCGGGAAAGCTTCTCCAGCCCCAGCGGGCTGGCCGGGCGCACAGGGACACGGGGCACGGACGCCCGGCCAGCGCCGCTCCTGCTGTGCACCGACCAGGCCCGAGTGAAGACCGGCGGCCAGGCCGCAAGAAGGTGCCACAGCGCCACATGCCCGGGGCCTTCCGTGCAGACCGGGGCCCGACCTGGCGGGCGCTCAAGTCTGGGCCGGCCTCCTGACCCAGGCCGTTGGGTGGCCTTACTCAGTCTGGGCCACACAATGAACACATCATTCTCAACTTCAGGCATATCTGGTACAAAAATCCCTACCAACTTTAACTTAAACAAAACAACAAAATTCATAAAATGCAAATTACCTGAAATCAGTGAAATGTGGCTAAGAAAGAAACAGCTCTGCCAAACTATGACAAAACCGGGAGCGAGACGGGGGAGAGAAGGTGGGAAGAGACAGAAACCACAGCGCAGCCGCCAGGAGCGCGCGACACCACCCTCCAGAAACAAGTGTTTCCTAAAAGCATCTGCACTTTCCACAAAGGGATGAGACATGAGGACAGCAAGGCAAGGCCTAAAACCGACCGGCCTGGCTCATATCCGTACTGTAAGTCACAGCCTCAGAAACGGTCACATAAATACCGTGTCATTTGAAGCCCCCCTCAAAAAAAACGGCCTCAACCCTCAAGCAGACGAGGGACAGCTGTGCACACGACCCGCCCGTGGGCCTCAGCACCACGTGAAAGCGGCCGGTGCCCACACGCACTGAGTGGGGAGGGAGGGAGCAGGGCTCACGGCCCAGGACGCGGGCTCCCCAGGCTCCGCCATCTCCCCACACAAATACGGAAAGAATAAGTTAGCACTTCTCACTCTTGAGTTTCTCCCTAGTGAAAACGGGGTGCAGGACTTCACCGAGGAAACCCCACGGGGACCCACACGCCCATGTCCTCAAAGCCCGGCAGCCCCTTCCTATCCCAGGGTGGTCACATGGTGGCTGGAGCTTCGGGCCACGGCACGGCACAGGGAAGGCAGCCCCGACCTGTCCCCGCGGACAGAACAAACAAGCGGCCCGCTACGCCCCATCTGAGAGGCACGAGGCAGCGCCCAGACGGCTGCAAGGCCCGAGCCCAGGGACTGGGCACACACACCCACTCGAGGCCTTCCCGAGGCCACCAGACATCCTTGGAAGGGTTAGATTAAGACCCACCCGGGGCACATCCCGCCCCCCCCCAACTCAACTGCTCCCTGGTCTGCACACTGAGACCCGGGCTGCACCTACGGACCACTGGCCTCGGGAGCCTCTCTCTCATGGGCCCTGAAACACGTGTGGTCTGAACAGAGCTGTGCTAGCGTTAGAGAAGCCACACTGCGTGGTGAGGAGAAATCACTCAACGGCAAGCACGTGCAGTAACTCTTATGGCGACATGTGTCAGGAGCAGTGTGTCCGGAGTGCCGGGTTAAAGGGATGTCCTTCGAGTGAATTCCTCTCCTTTCTTCGTGAGACTATGGAAAACGTCCGGTCACACGTGCGGCTCGCGGGCTAGTCCCCTGGGCCGTGCAGACGCGGTGTGCGGGCGAGAGCGGCTCCTACCGGGGCCCATGCGCAGGGCTGGTGCTTACCGTCGTCCCAGGAGAAAGGCCGCCGGGGGGCCGCGGCAGGCCGCTCAGGCAGGTGCATCCCCGAGGCCTCCTCGAAGCCGATGCCGTCCGCCTGGCGCCTGGCCTGCCTCAGAACGACACCGCCCTGGTCGCGCAGCCGCACGGCGGCTCTATAGAACACCGTGTCCTTGGCGTTGTACTTCATGCAGTTATCTACAATGAGATCAAAATCCTCCTCAAACTCAGTGAGGTGTCTATACCCTTGAGCTTCTAACCGTCTCCTCATCGTGGCAAAGTCCATGGGGTGTTTAATGTGATCCAAATAATCTGGTACCTAATTTCAGGGAGAAAAATAAGCATTTACCAACAAGAAAGGACTCTGATTCATGCTCTGCAACCCCGCACGCCCAGCACGTCACACACGAGCCACGCACACACACACGCACAGCACCAGCGCCTCCCACGGCTGACCGTGCGCCACGCGGACACCCCACGTCCTGCAGGGGACCCCTCTGCCTCAGACCCCTTAAACTGAACACAGCGACCGGTGCACTCGTCTGGGCGGAAAGCTGCCGTCCACGACAGCTTCTCTCGAGGGGGAACTCTGGCCTCTCGTTCCCGTGACTTTACAACGAAACTACCACTTCCCTAACTTCAGAGCAAACGGTTAAATGAAAACCAAACACTAGGAGACGAGCAAGCACCCCTGGCGCCAGCGAACGGTCACCACTCAAGCCACAGAGCAAGCCCCGTCCCGCCCGAGCCGAGCCCGTGAACACCCACCTCCTTCAGGCTCACCGGCTGGGCGAATATCCGAGCCGGGTCCTTCTCCTGCAGCTGGTCGAGGACGGAGCGCAGCAGCACCGTGAGCGGGGTCAGCCGCAACTCCAGGGCCATCTGCTCCACCTTCACCTGCGGCGGCACCTGGCTGTGAGGCACAGCACGCTCCCCCCTCCCGCCATCCGGAGCCCCTCCAGCACGCCCGGTCACCGCCCAGACCCTCTACCCAGGCACCGCACACACGGCACAACCCCAAACACCCAGCGTGGGCTGGCCGTGCCCCGCCGCGACCTCGTCCTGCTGCCCATGCTCTGGCCCCGGGAGGGAGGCCGCCAGCCCTCGGTGCAGCCGGTGCAGACGCCCTCACGGGGCCCCAGCCTCACCTGCTCCCGTTTGAGCTTCTCCCGCTTGCGCAGGAGCTCGATGAGCAGGCGTGCGCGCTCCAGGTCGTGCCGCAGCCGCTGCCAGTACTTCAGCTTCTCTTTGGCAGCTTGAATCTCCTCGTCGTTTTCTCTCTGAGAGAGGAATGCAGAGTCAGCTGGGGCTGCCGGGGGGCGGGGGGCACGGACTCGCCCCCCAGGGCACCGCGGGCTCACTGCGCAGCCAGCCCGCTCCTGACCCAAAGCGCGGAGCGGACGAGCTCAGCGACTGGCGTCCGGACCCCAGCTGGGGAGCAGCTCAGGCGAACGGGCAGGGAGCCCGGGAATGGACGGCACCGCCGGCGAGCCAGCCCCAGGGACACGCCCACCATCGGCAGCTCTGAAATCTGCACGCCTGGGGTCACCCCAAGCACCTCCTCCTTCCTTGGCAAAACACACGTGTCACTGACCCCAACACAGCCCCCGGCTGACCCATTTCCACACTGGCATTTTCAGAAACAAGTATGTACATCCAGACTGCGTGTGGCAGGCGGAGCAGCCTGATGGGGGCCCTCCCACAGCACCTCGGACCAAGAGGCAGGAGAGCAGCTCTGGCCACGACAGACACACCAGGGAGCAGTGGGCCCAAAACACAAGCCCCACGGCAGCCCAGGACGTCCCCATACGATGGCCAGAGAGACCTTCCCAGCACAGGGCAGCAGGCGAACTCGAGGGACTCACAACCCAAGGCCCTCTGTGCTCCCGCCCACACGTCCCTCACCCCCTGCCCTGCCCCAGGACCAGGCTGGCCGTTCTCGGGCACCCCGTGCGGCCCCACCGCCCTCACCCGCAGCCCCACACCTCCTCTCCTGCCCCTCAAGGTCTGATTAGCCCCAGGAATCACCGTCTGCTCCCTGTCCTCAGCTCCAGACCCTGCATGCCGGCACAGCACAGGGACAGCCCCCCCGGAGGCCACAGCAGGGAGCGGGGCAGCCCTCTGGGTCTGCGCAGACAGCGGAGGCGGCGGCAGTGGGGGTGCTCCTCCCCCTGCCCTGTGTGTGCAGTCTTCCAACGTGTGGCGGAGCCCCGATCACAGCAGCCCAGGCCGCCTACCGCGAGGGCGCACACACACGTGACCCCGGATGAGAGAACGTCCCCACCACTGGTGGCTTCACCCCGCGTTCCGCAGACACACACCCACGGCCTCGGGCAAGTCACTTGCCATCAGATTCCGGGACCTCCGCCATGAGTCTCACCCTCCTCCCTCTCTAGATGGCTCTGCCCCTCAGGTCTGCGGCAGGGCCCCAGCCCCAGCCCCTCCCTCGGCTCAGGTGACAACTGCCGAGATCCGACCCTGTGCCCTCACCTCAGGGCCCAATGGCGAGGCTCCAAGGCCCTCCTCGCTGGGGGGGGGGGGGGGGGGGGGGGGGGGGGGGGGGGGGGACGGGGACGGGGACGGGGCGGCGGGGCCGCGGCCTCCTCGCCCAGCACCTCCTGCTCCACGGATGCCGCCACAGAGCTTGCCTTACTGTTACTTAGAAGTCGCAGGCACTGGGGTACCCGCTGGCTCAGTCGGTGGCACGTGCGACTCCTGGCCTCAGGGTCGTGACCTCGAGCCCCTCAGTGGGCGTGGAGCCAACTTAAAAAAAATCAAAGTCCCCGGCCTCCAGCAGGAATCAACAGTGACGTCAGCTGCATAAACGTGGCCATAAATATATTAAAAAGTAGATTTAGAAAACCAAACTGCCCAAAAGAATCTGAAAATCCTGTCCACTATCCGAATAAACACTCCAAAAACATCGACCAAAAAGGACACTTGAGCCTGGCGATGCCACGACGCAGAACGTGGTGGGTGCCCCCCGCCGTGCGCTCACGGTCCCGGCGGGAAGGCCGCCTGCAGGACGGGACCCGACCCCCACGTGCACGGCTGCAGCAGCTTCAACCACGCAAAAGGGCCTGAGTTTCCTGTTTCCATAAAAACCCACCCAGGAAGATTCCACGAAGCGGAAGAAAAGCAAAGTGGCTTCTGGTACCGAAAAGCTCTCAGGAAAGAGAACTTTAGAAGACAGAGTTTACCACCCTCCACCTGACCAACAGAAGGGTGCTGCAGGGAGGGGCGGGGTGCGCCCAAGCAGGCGAGGACACCCAGGACACCCACCCAGGACGAAGGCCCCCAAAGCAGGGCGCGGAGCGAACTTCACGCCCGCAGAGCAGGCTGGACGGCCACAGGCTCAGCCCCAGCACAGCAGGCGACCGCGTCCTCCTGAAGCCACCAGAGAAGACACGCAGATGCCAGCAGAGGGAGGCGTGGCGGCGAGCTGGAGGACGTGCCCGTCCCAGCACTCCCAGAACCCAGCGTTCGCCCACCGGCCCCCACCCCACCAGTCTGAGGCCCAGGAAGGTGCCCACAGAGACCCCGCGCTCCAGGCCGGACCACGAGAGCTGAGCCGACTCCTCCGAGACCACCATGCACAGCGGCGTCGAGCACAGCCAACCCGAGGGCCAGCCCCTGAGGTGCCTCATCTGCCTGGACATGGGGGGCTCCCTCTCGGACCAGCTGGTCCCATCTGTGTCTCCCCACTGGAAGGGCAGCCACGGGAGGGCTGCCCCGACCTCTTTCACAGCGCGGCCAGAGGGAGCGCTCAGAAATACAAACGAGTCAAGTACACCCCAATTTTCAAAAGCATGTGAACAGCACCGGAGGCCCTAAACGCTCCACAGGGAACATCCCTGTTTTGGACCCCAAGAGACCATCAGCCCCTACAGGGTGAGGCACGAAAGGACAGTCTGGGCGCCGTCCTTCCGTGCAGCAACTCCGGGGGGGGGGGGTCTGCAGGCCCCACAGGGGCTTCCCATAGCCACGTCACTGACTCACCCCGGGGAACCGGCCCCAGGTGCCCCCGGGACCCCTCACTCAGGCTGCACAGACTGACTCAGGCCCAGGGGTCCCTTCAGCCAAGGACACAAACACTCCCCAGCGCGGGTTCCCGTCCCTGCATGTGTATTCTGGCTGTGGTCACTCCCACTGGCCCACGTGTCCCACGGGCACAAAGCCCTTCCAGGGGACACCAACACCATTCCTGAAGGGGAGGAAGGACGAGCAGGCAGCTGATCGCTGAAGCAGACATCACTAACAGAGGCCTCCAGCGAGATGGGGATTAGCGTGCAGGACGCGCCCTGGGCCGCCCGCACACCAGCCCGCACACCAGCCCGCAGCCCCAGTGCATCTCGGGACGTCCGAGCAGCCTAGCCTCACATGTGCACGCATCCAGCGTCAGCGTCACCAAGACCGCAGACGGAATGGGGCCCCTTGGGTGCTCTGGAAAACTCCACCCTGCAGCCCCCCGCCCAGCAGCCCTGGACACCCACAGGATGGGACTCCAGGGGGAGGGCCAGCCCAATCACCGCACCCTCGGAGGCGCATCAGCTCCAAGAGGAATACCTTTCCTTCCCCGAGATGGGCGCGGGACAAGAGCAACCCCACAAAGGCCCAGAATCTTCGGTTTCTCGGTGGCTTTCAAAAAGTATGAAAAAGATGTTAAAACCCATTTAAAAAATTTTAACAAAGCATGTAAACGTGTTACTATTTTGCCCCTTGCTGTCACTACAGAATCAAAAAATGTCAAGATGAAGGGTCCCCCAGGAATGGCACCATCATCCAGACCAGGGGCAGTGAGAAGAGGGTCACGCCGCCCTGGGTCCCCAGCTGTGAACGAGCAGGAGGGACAGCAGAGGGACGGGGCCCCCTCCCGGGCACACGGGGAGAACGGGGTACCTCCCACTCCACGCCGCACACTCGTCTAGGCTTGCCACTCTGCCGGCACTGGGACAGCACCGACATGAGGAATGGACTCGTGCCTGGTACAGCCATGCCGCCTCCAGGGAGCGGCGGCCCGAGCCCAGAACTCCACGGAGGGGGTGACTCCACCCCCAGAGAGCCCCACAGACCAGGAACCTAGTGGGTCCAGAGAGCACAGCGTCCAGCCACACCTGACAGTGTCCCCTCCGACACACTCAGCCACCTGGAGACTCAGCATCGAGAGAGCGAGCGCGCGCGCGCAAAGCCTCTTAGACGGCAGCAGCCACACGGCAGCCCAGCGTGACTCGTGAGGAAGGACAGTTTCTCCTGTGTGCCCAGTGTAGCAGCGAAAGGGCCACAAGGGGACTTCACTCTCTGCCGCGTCCTCCGGGGCTCCTAGCCTGAGCAGGTGGCCTACCCCGGGCCAACCGTGGACACAGCTCCCCCTACAAAGTGCCCACTCCCCACAGCATAAAGCGTGCCAATCAAGAATTTGGGGCCCTGGGCTGAAGAACCATTTGACAAATGTCACTTGTGTTGGTGACACCACACGGAGCCAATTTCTCACTTCAGAACCACAGCCCAGAAGGTTCTACAAAACGAGATGCACTAAAACACAAGAGCTTGTATGGTTTCGTTCTTTCAAAAAGCAAATCCCGTTTCCTCTCCCTCACGTGGACTCTCGTCTCCCACCCTCCGCACTGCAGTCAGCGTGAAGCCGCCTTCGGAGGAAGGCCCTGAAACAAACCATCCCTGGCACGTGTCCCAGCCCAGCACACAGACCTGCACAGGGACCCAGGTCTGCCCTCCTGCGGCTCCCTCCCCCCAGCAGGCCCACCGGGCGTCCCCAGCGTGTGCAGAAAGCATCCGGTGGCATGGAGAGATGGGAGTCGCCTACAGCAGACCCGGCGGGGCTGGCACCCGGGAGCCTGGGGTCGACGGGCTGGCAGCGCGGGGAGTCGGGGGGGCGGGAGAGGCCACGTACCTGCTGCGCGCTCCTCTGGGACTGCAGGCTGGACTGGAGTCGCCGCAGCAGGGGGGCGCCGTTCCGCGACAGCCTTTTGAGCAGCCAGTAGCTGTGGGCTCTCTCGACGAACTGCTTCTTCCGCTGGATCGCCACCTGATTCGCAATCCTATTTAATCTAAAACACGGAGAACTCAGAGTTTAGCTTTAAAGGAGCACATGAGCATGTTTTCACTGGGGAAACGCGAAAGGGCAGGGTCCCTTTTCACAAACCAATGTCCGCACTCAACCATCCTCGCTCAGCCACGCACAGGAACCGAACGGCTGCCTCGGGCTGTCCCTGGTGCTGGACACAGCCTGACCTGCAGCCACCCCTGGGTTCCACCCGCGGCTAAGTCACGCGAGCGCCAACCAGAGACAGCAGACACGGGAGACGAAAATGCACGGAGCCAAGTTCTCCCTTTCAGGTCACGCTGACCGCACCCAGTGAGCTGGGGTCGGGGTGGCAGACAGCGGAGCTGCCCCGCACTAGGACCACCACGCGCACCAGCAAGCCACAGGAGCCAGCGTCCCTCCAGCGACTACACCACGCAGGGGGCCTGTGGAAACACTCGCACAGGGGGACCCATCGTCAGAAAACCCCTGGGAGGCGAGCCAGGGAGCTTCCTCATCCCTGCTCAGCACAGAGCACACAGTCATCCATCTGTCTCGCGAAGACTCTGAAACGGGACATAAACTCCATCAACGAAGAACTCAGCTGAAAATACAAAGTGAGACGTTCCGCACTAGACACCCAACATCAAAATGTCGGCACGAAACAAGGAATTTTAAGACCAAACTGTGAAGCCTGTCAATCATTCGTTCCACAAAATGATCAATGGCCCGAGCAGCCAGGAGACCCTCAGCCCTGGCAGGCCCGGCCTCCGCGCACCTCGAGACTAGCCCGGAGGCTGCCGCTGGGCGGCCTGCTGCCCCTCCTCCCGGGGCCAGTGGCACCTGCACTCCACACCCAGAGCCCACTCGGCCCTCGTGGCGAGGCACAGCTCCGAGCGTCGTCCTGCCAAGGGACCAATACTGAGGAAGCGACGGTGGGGGCTTTGCCAGCAAAGTCCCGTCGGACCCCCGAGGGAGACGTCGAGGGCTGGTGCCGGCAGGGGCAGAATGCGCTCAGGTCTGTCCGCAGCCTGCTCGTGAGCACGGGCCGTGGGTGTGCCCCTGAAGGACCCGGGTCGCACGGCCTGGGCGGCAGGCGAGGGCAGAAGGGAGGACACCCGTGTCAGCGTCCAGGAGCTTCTGCGGCGCGGCTGCGGGGGCCCGGCCGGCCCTGGGCGCCACTGGGGGTGTTCGGGGGACCCATCCCCCCCGGGGCAGGGCTCGGGAGCAGGCAGGGGCACGAACCCGAATGCACACGGCTCGGCGGCCCTCTCCATCGACACGCGGGTGTGTTCACACAAGTACACCCTCAGTTATCTCAACAGAGAAACGACGCAATGTAAACAGAAGGCTTTTTTAACGACTGGAGGCTCAAGAAAAGGCTATCTGCCGGCAGGTTTGTGAACGATTCTGAAGCCTGTGGGACAAGCTGCCACCTCCTCAGGGACGGGAGCAACAAGGCTCCGACGAAAACATATTTCTAGGCGGGTCTAGAGTATTCCTGCACGGCGGCCTTCACCTGAGCTGGCTCTACTTACACAAGGCGCCCTGAAGGAGCAGGGCGGGAGCCGAGCGCCCAGGCACCCAGCACACGCCTCCGCACACACACATCAGCTCCCGGGAAGCTGCAGCGTCCACACTGAGCACGGCCGCATTGACCCTGCACCCGCCCAGCCCAGCAACCAACGCAGGGCAGGGGAGGGTGGAGGGACGGGCTGCAGCCACCAAAGACAACGCCCACCACACAAGCCTGGCCAAGGGGCAGGGGCTCGGGGGACTCGCGGCAGGACGGGGGTCCAGTTCAACTGCAAAGGCCCAGAGACCACAAGGGACCGTGACACAAGAGACAGGACTCATGTAATTTTAAAGACATGGCATACCTTGGTGTTCAGAGAAAGGGTAAACAGGTGAATGCCAAAAAAGGTGAGGGCAGTGGGAGGCCCAGGGAAAGAAAGGGGCTGCAGGAAGGGCCAGGCAAAGGGGGCAGCCACGTTCTGTCAAGTACACAGAGCGGTAACCAGGGTGTTTTTTTAACCGTATAGCCACACACCTGTTTTATGATTCTTTCTCTCTTTGTGTTCTGAATACTTTTTTTAAAGATTTCTTTCTTTGAGAGAGATTACACAGACGTGCAAGCAGGGCGAGGGCACAGGGAGAGAATCTCTAGCAGACTCCCTACTGAGCACGGAGCCCAAGGCAGGGCTCTATCTCACAACCCTGAGATCACGACCTGAGCTGAAACAGGAGTTCAGATGCTTAAACAAATGAGCCACCTAGGTGCCCCTTAAAAACATTTTTTTTTTAAATACAGTATTTTGGGGCACCTGGGTGGCTCAGTTGTTAAGCGTCTGCGTTCGGCTCAGGTCACGATCCCAGGGTCCTGGGGTCAAGCCCCACATCCGGCTCCCTGCTCCTCCCTTTCCCACTCTCCCTGCTTGTGTTCGCTCTCTCGCTGTGTCTCTCTCACTTCCTCCGGCCCTTCCGCAGGTGCCTTCAGGTGAAAAATAACCAGGCTTCTGGAGAAACAGAGGGCAGGCCCAACAGAAGACAGGTTGATAAGAGATCAATCTGTGACTCTGGCAATATAATCTGGAACAAAATGTCTTAAATCGAGTACTTACTACGATAGAACTGCTTTTTCACGACCTATTTAACGTGGGCCATCAAGCCGTAGACTCTCGTCCACAGGGACAAACACCAGGAAGAGAGTTAAGGGGGAGCGTGTCTCATCAGAGCAGAAAGCACATCCATCCGGGAAACCCAGGAAGTCTCCACCCAGCACCCGGCCCCACGGGGAGAAGCCCAAAGCCACGGGGCACTGTCTGCCCTGCCAGATGAGGATGAAACCTCCACACTCGAGGCCCGGTGACAGGGCAGCCACCGGACCTGGCGGGGCAGACACGGGCACACAGCCCGACTACCCCGATCCCACTCAGTTCACTTTCGGGAGTGATGAGCCTCGTACCCTGTGCCTGTTTTGAATATTCCAGAAATTAGGCTTTTCAGCTATTTGATCTTAGGGTGAAAAATGCTAGATTTCAATTCAAAAATGTGGGAGGCACTACAGTGCTTTTCAAAATTATTTTGGTGGGTTATATTCAAAACGTCTCAGAAAGGAAAAAGGATGACTCGGGGGCGGCCACAGGACTTGAGCTCACAGCATGTCACCACTCCCGCCACCACCCCCTCGGCTCCGTGCCATTGAGGGGAGCCGCGGCCCAACACCCCCAACATGCAGGAGTGCCGCATCCCCACACCGTCCCCTGAAACTAACAACTGTCGTCAAGGACACCCGATGACGCTGGGGGAAAGAGACACCAGGCCGCACCCAGCGACGTGGAAAGAGGAAGACACAAGGAGCCCCCCGCTGCTCTTGGAAGAGACCGCTGCGCAAGGCCTGGTGAGCCCTGCCCGGAAAGCAAGAGAACAGACACGGCGTGGGCGTGGAGAGGACAAATGAACCAGAAACCAGTTAAAAATGAGAATCACGAAAGCAGAGATGGGAAACGGACCCAGAAAAAAACATTCCCAAAACTGACTTCTGAAGCACAAAGAAAAACTCAATAGGTTCACAGTTATGATTTTAGGAACAGAATCTAGAATCTTTTTACTACTCCTGAAAGGGAAGAAAAGAAAAAACAGGTTTTCAAAAGAGGCTGCCCCCAGAAGCCCAGGGAACCCCGTGCCGACAGCGGGAGAGACAGCAGGCGCGTCGCGCCCCGAGCCGGCGGGCACCCCAACTCACTGGCAGCAGGGACACTGGGGAAAGGCCAAACTCACTTGCGAACATGCACACAGAACTGAAACACAAGTTCACTTGGGTATACAACGACACCACCCACCAGGAGCACGGGGTCTGTCCCAGGAAGGCAAAGGGTGGCCTTGAGAGTACAAGTTCTATAAAGAGAACCCCAAAGGCCAACAGACCAGAGGGCAGACTGTGACCATCTCAGATGTGAAAGAACAACAGGTCAACCACGACCCACAACTCTCAGTGAGGGGTGAGAGTCCTAGCAGCAGGGCGCGGAGACACTCCATCCCCAAGATCTACAGTGACAGGCACGTGGGGGGATGCTGCTCAGGATCGGAACCAACATAAAGAAGCCCACCCTCCCTGCTACCATGAGAACTGCAGAAAATATATATATATATATATATTTTTAAAGACTTCATTTACTTATTTGCGAGAGAGAGAGAGAGAGAGAGAGCGCGCGCGCGCGAATAAGCACACACAAGCAGGGGGGGCAGCAGAGGGAGGGGGAGAGCAGACTCCTGCCAAGCAGGGAGCCTGATAAGAGCTCAATTCCAGGACCCTGGGATCAATGGCCTGAGCCGAAGGGAGACGCTTAACCAACTGAGCCCCCCAGGTGCCCCAATAGACACTATTCTTGCCAATGGAAAAGAGAGGAAAATTTAAGGACCAGATGTGCAGTCTTTGTGGGGGTGGGGCGGGGGGAGTATACAACACAGCTGGCTGAGTGGCACCTCAGAAGACTGCAGCAGAGACACTCGGCACTGAGCAGGATTAGCAAGAAAAAGATGGGACGTAAGAAGCACACAGATCACCTCCAAACTGGTCAGTAGATTTCCATGGAATTCCCCGACTCCCGAGAGGGCTGAAGGAGAAACCTGACCAGATGACTCCAAAGCTTACATGGAAGGAACCACAGCCGAGCGAGCAGGAACCACGCACGTGTGAAAAACCCACGAGGAGCGCCGGAGGCCGGGCCAGCAGAGCCACCCAGGCAGCCAGGGAAGCTGGCCGGTGGCCGGGAGAGCGGTTACGGACCTCTAGCAGGGGAAAGGAGAAAATTACTCAGTAAGCGAGAAGAGAAGAAAGTTATCCGCACTGAAAAATCAAACCATACTCGTACCTCGTCTAGAAACTCATCCCCGAGCCAAGACATGGACGTGAGGGGCACTGACTCAACAAGGGACCGAGCCTCGGCGCACAGGCCGGGACACTTCGGGGAACACAGCCCGCAGATGGAGAGAGACCAGTCGGCACTGAGGCCTGCGGGGACGGCGGGACCCGGGGAAGGCCTTTTGAAAGCTTTCAGAAGACCATCCCGAGGACTTCAGGGACATGAAGGATTACTTAGGCAAGATATGACAAGCACCAGCCATCGATGAAAGCAAGCGCACACCCATGGGCAATGAACGGCCCGAGGCGGAGCCGTCCGCGACCGCCGGGCACAACGACTCCGGGCTGGCGGTTCTGGCCTGCACCGCCAGAAGCTGGAGGAAAGAAGGAAAAACCAACGGACTGAGAAGCCCACCCACGCCATCATTTCCTCACACACTGTCCACAGAAATAACCCAATACGCTACAGTGCTTTTTATCAAAGAAAAAAAAAAAAAAAACAGCTGGATCTCTACAAAGAGCAAAAAAAAAAACCTGACTTGAAAAATCACACTACTTACAATGCTCCATTTTTTACAAGAACACCATGAACTCTCGCAAGACCTGAAGATTCCCCACCCCCCACCTCCCTCCCCTGCACGGAGAGGCGGGCCCACCCCTGTTTGCCTTACACCAGGTGCACAGTCTGGCTTCCTGCAGTGACGCAGCCATCAAGGGAAGCAGGCCCGGGTTGCACACGGGGAGGGCGACCCAACTACACGGACCAGGGCTCCAAAGGGACACCGCGTGCAGTCAGGCACGGCGTGGGCACTGGACGCCGTGGGCTCAGAACTGGCCCACTGACTGGCTGCTGGGGGGACACACAACCAGACAGCAAGGCTACTCACTGCCGGAGGAAATCCAGGGGAGTGGCGGGACCTCAGCAGAGCTGGGAGGGAGGCGGCCTCACACCAGACCCAGGATGCACACACACAAAGGAAAGGACACTAAGGTGACCTGTGCATCGAGACATCAGGACACCACGGCTGTGTTCACACGGGCGCCCTGGGCAGCTCGGGTCGTAGGTCTTAGGGTCCTTCGATCAAGCCCCACATCAACACGCTGCACAGCAGGGGGTCTGCTTCTCCCCTCCCCCTACCCCTACCCCTGCTTGTGTCCGCCCCCCCAAAGAAATAAAATCTTAAAGATTACCTGTTCTCTACATAGATGTGTTCCTGGATGAGGTGAGAATGACAGAAAAAAGGGGACAGGCACGGGAGACCGCAAAGTGCAGTAAGGCCTGCGGGGGCTTTCCAGAATCCCAAAGCTGAAGACGTCTGACAGACGAGACCCCAGCGGGACGAGACGCCCAGGAGAGACCCGCATGCCACGGGCACAGCAGAAGCACCTGGCCACAGCACGGGAGGCGGAGGCCTCCACAGCCACCGGGATGCACCGGCCGCCGCACCCACCAAGGCGGCCACTGAGAGAGACACAGCAGCTCGTGCCGAGGGCAACACGCCTGTCCGCCAAGAACACCGGGCTCTGAGCGAGCCAGGAAGACTCCCACACAGGCAGCACGGCTGTCTGCAGGGGGGCCACAGTGAAATGCAAACCCTCCAACCGGAAAAGGCCAGAATTTGCCTTGGGGGCACCACGCGGCTCCCAGAGACTCCTCTGCCCAATCGGACCTCCCAGCCCTCTCAGGACCCAATCTCAGAACCTAGACAAGGCTGCGGCGCGGGTACCGCCCGAGGAGGGGTGGCCGCCTGCAGCTGACTACCCAAGAGTTGAGCTCGCCAAGGTCGGGCGGACAGTGACAGCCAGCTGAGCCAGCGGACGCTCACCTCCCACAAGTCCAGTTCCTGCTGCAAAGCCCAAGGACAGGAGAAGGGAAGGATCCCGCTGAGGTGGACCCCCCTTGGGGCAAGAGCACCCACAGGTGGGACCCCTAGGCCGCTGTGGGGAGGGGCCAGGTGGCTGCGCGGCCTCCCTGCCCCAGACCGCGGGCCGGACGCCAGAAGCACACACGGCACCATCCCCTGGAGGCGCCAGCACCACCCTGGTCACCAGCGAGCGGGAGCGGGGGCCATCACTCTCTCCGGGCGAGGGACACATGGCACCTCCACGGACGCCAGACCAAACCGATCAAGGCTCACCCTAGGTGGCAGGGCTGTCTTCTCCAAAACTGGCCCACCTGGGAGGAGCTCTGGACGCATCCAGATGCCCGCAGGCTCACCCAACGGGACGGGCCCCGAACAGAGGCCCCGCGTCCCTGCTGCTCACCCAGAGGTCAGTCCCATCCGAGGGGACACGCGGGCCGACTCCCCGTGCCAAGCAAACAGGATGGCCCGCTAGTAAGAGAGGACCCTGGATAAAGAGGATTTGGGTGTTTCTCTCCTTATTTTTGCAACATTTTATAAACTTAGAGTTACTTCCAAATAAAAACTTGAAATAATTACCCTCAACCCGATGCGGTCTCCACCTGGGCCTGTGGAGGGCATTCAGGAAGCCTCCCTCCCTCAGCGCTCCGCACCCCGTCCGTCGTCTAGTGGGGCGTGCGGGTACCACTCCAGGTGTCCCGCACCCGGACTTTGCCCCAGTCAGCCTCGGTGATGCCTAGGCTGGAGCAGTGGGGAAACGGCACGGCAATTACCCGCCGCCCCTACACAGAAAACCCGTACCAAGTTTCAATCCTATTTCTGCCCCAAATAAGCAGATACATTGAATATGAACAGAAATGACAAAATTCACTACCCTGGCAAGTTCTTACCGGCCTGGGATGCCGGGCGGACAGCCCCAGAGCCCGCGGAGACCGGCACCAGCACCCAGAGCTGCCAGGAGAGGGCCCAAGGGTGCGCACGGCCGCACAGGGCACAGGCCCAGGTGTCTGAGGCTTGAGGCACCGAAGCCCGCACACACACTGGGAGCACCCAGCTCCGTCCCCAGCACTCCTCTGCACTTCAGCTCCCCGGCCCAAACAAACCTGCTCAACAGACGCAATGCACCCTGCGCGCCTCTGCCCTGCCTCCCCCCGCCTCCCCCCTGCCTCCGGGGAGGACGGCTGGAGCAGGCTGTGCGGCCTGCCATGAAGCCAGGAGGACACCCTCCCAGGATGAGACGCCCAGCCCCCGACCTGAACTCCAACAGAGATTAGAGCAGGTGGGAAGAAGAGTAGCCCACAGCCCAGTGTTCTCTGGGCGGCCACAGGCCAACACTAGCACCGCGCCCTTCCCTAACCACACAGGGCACAACCTGCAGGTTTTACTTTACGGTTTGGTTTTTAATGCTTCTTCCCAGAGTAGCCGCTGCTTCAGACCCCACACAAGCCCTTCCCTGAGGACCCCCACGCACATGCGGGGCCCCACCGCTCTGGGTGTGGCCAGAGCCCCCTCCTCCCAGAAGGCCAAGACAGCGCTTCCCTCCTTTCCCCAAACCACGGCCCGACAGAACTTTTCTTAATTACGATCAAATCAAATGCCAGAAACAAGGCAAAAAAGACATAGAAAGCTCAAGTCCACACTTTCCACAGTTATGTCTGATAAGCATCAAATCTCCCTGTCCAGTGTATCCCATGCCTGTCCTCATTGGTCACCGGGAGGGTGGGAGGGCACCGCCCACAGATGCCCGAGTTAACGGAGCTGTGGACAAGTCCTCCAGCTCATCTAACTCACGGCTCACTGGCTGTGCCCGTGCCCTGAGCCATGACACGTAAAGGACCCAAGTGGCCGAGAGGGCCAGGCTGGGACCAAGACCACCAAAGCACATGAGCTTCTGGTCAGTAGCAGCCATCCTCCTCCACAAATAAAGAGCGACAAAAGAGGGCGCTCTGGCAACACGTAACCACTCCAAGGGCACTAGCCGGCTACAACTTGCTGAGGCCTCCTTCGGCCCGGCCCTCTCTCCAGCGCTCACCTCGACTCGTCCCTCCCCTCACGCCCCAGAAGCAGTGCAGGAAGGTGAGGAGGCAGAGAAGGATCTCGTCCTCAGAGCAGCTACCCGAGGAAAAGGCTGCACTCGGAACAGGAAAGGGCCTGGACGGCGCGGCAAGGAGGGAGGGGTGGGCTCTCCTCTCTCCAGACTTGACTTTTCCCATCTTCTGATCCTCCGCAGTTTCATACTGTTTCTACGTTAGAAAAATACTCAACGAAATTAAGTGATGGAGACGAGACAGACAAGGACGGGCACAACCCCAACCTCGAACAACACTTAGGACCTCTGTGGCCACCAGCCACAGATAGTGGGCCCTGCACAGGCAGAAGCCCGAAGCAGCACAGTGACCCCGCCCGGCCCGGTCCTCCACTAGCCAACCCCCTAGAAACAGGGCCACCAGACCAGCCCCATCTCGGGCCACCCCAGCACCAGCCCTGATAGCCCAAGGGCGGTCCGATCACAGATCACCCATTGGCTAAGGGCGGTCCGATCGCAGATCACCCATTGGCTAAGGGTGGCTGGGAGACCTTCCAAGGGTGGGCCTGTGGCCCAGAACATCAAGGTCTCCAGAGGTCTGGGCAACCCGGACAGCAGGGCCGCAAGCTCTTACCCAGGTACATCTTTGATCTCTGCTCCAAGGTGAAGTAATAGTTTATTCCTAAATTAGAAAAACAAAAAACCCAACCACGAGCTGGACTATGCCTCTGATTCATGTTTTAGCTCCATCACCTGCTCGGAAAATACTTGGGTCCAAAGCATGAGGTTTCTTCTCAGTCAGGCCTGGTCGCGAAACCTGCGAGCACCCACGTTCTCCAGCTGGAAATGCCTTCCCCTGCGAATGGCCTGGCAGCCCCCAGCCCAGCCCGTCGTCAGCAGCATGCAGCCACAAGAGCTGGGCACAGACGAGCGAGCAGTCAGACTTCTGGCTTCTCAGTTTGTTAGGTCAAATTTTTTTCCTTTCATTTACTTCAATTATAGTAAAGCTAAAATTTTTAGGGCTCATCAACAGAAGCTCTTGGTCCAAATTTCACACTTTCTGCCACACAGGTAGAAATGCAAGTAAAATTATCTTTTTTAAAAAAATATTTATTTATTTATTTATGTGACAGAAACACCGCCAGAGAGGGAACACAAGCAGGGGGAGTGAGAGAGGGAGAAGCAGGCTTCCCGCCGAGCAGGGAGCCCGATGTGGGGCTCGATCCCGGGTCTCCGGGATCATGACCTGAGCCGAAGGCAGATGCTTAACCGACTAAGCCACCCAGGAGCCCCCAAAACTATCTTTTTTTTTTTTTAAAGATTTTATTTATTTATTTGACAGAGAGATCGCAAGTAGGCAGAGAGGCAGGCAGAGAGAGGAGGAAGCAGGCTCCCTGCTGAGCAGAGCTGGATGCGGGCCTCGGTCCCAGGACCCTGAGACCATGACCTGAGCCGAAGGCAGATGCTTAACCAACTGAGCCACCCAGGCGCCCCTCCATGGACACTTTTTTTTAAAGATTTTATTTATTTATTTGACAGAGAGATCGCAAGTAGACAGAAAGGCAGGCAGAGAGAGAGGAGGAAGCAGGCTCCCTGCCGAGCAGAGCTGGATGCGGGCCTCGATCCCAGGACCCCGAGACCATGACCTGAGCCGAAGGCAGAGGCTCTAACCCACTGAGCCACCCAGGCCCCGTAAAACTGTCTTTTAAAAAGCCTAGCTGACTGATTTGCAAAGGACACCTTGGTTTTGACAGCGTTTTTTTCTGGACACAAGGGACGAGCACTTGTACTCACTTCTGCCTGAAGTTACTTACGGCTTCTGCAACGAGTATGGACTGCTCTATAAAATCTCATTTCCGGAAAAAATCATACTCCTCCTTCTTGTTAAAGGGTTATTTATCTTAGAAAGAGACACTGTGTGCACGGTGGGAGGGGAAGAGGAAGAGAAGCAGACGCCCCACTGAGCACGGAGTCTGATGTCGGGACCCTGAGATCAAGACGTGAGCCGACACCAGGAGTCGGGACACTCAACTGACTGAGCCGCCCAGGCGCCTCTACTTCTAATTCTTAAGGAATACTAAGTGCTTATGCTTCCCTCTCGGGAGAAGACAGCATGCCGCTGGCGCGTCCCACTAGCTATTGCAGCCTAGCCGGGGAGCCCGACGCCACCCGTGCCACGTGAAGACCCCACTACTCGGCCGCATCACGGCCCCATCACGACGCGCTGGCAGGCAGGGAGTCCTTCACATCACAGACACACAGAAAAACACGACAAAAAGCCAAAATGCAATACGTCTACAGTAACTCTTACCTCTCGTTAATTAAAACGTGCCCCAGTCTGTCACTCGGTCTGTGAGATGAAAAGGTTCCCCTTCCGGGGCCCCACTGGCATCCAGGTCACTGCAGGTGAGTCACAAGCCCTCGGGAGCACGCGGCGCTCCACACCTTCCCCTCACCGACTCAGGGCGCCTCCGTCACCAAACTGCCTGAAAGCCCCGTGCCTGACGACACCACCCTCAAAGCTCCACGAGGGTCTGGGCGAGCTGTCTGCTCCCCCACACTCGTCAAGTCACCCACCTCACGTTCGCAACAACATACAAACAAAAGTCACTCATCAGAGGAACCGGCAAAGAAGAGGAAACAGGTTCAGGGACAAGAGCAAACAGCTAGACGGGGACTGGCCCCGGGACACAAGAGCAAGGCAGGGCCTGACCCCACCACTGCGGACCCCCACCACCATTGTGGACCCCTCACCGCCACTGCGGACCCCCTACCC